>JAUMHM010017028.1:0-17087 GCA_032362435.1 Melikaiella ostensackeni
AACGAATGCTTTTCTTACTTCACTTAACTATATATCCCATAATTAATTTGACTAAAGAAGTGACAGTGGGGCAAGCACCTTAGGGGTCGTCCATATAATACGTCACACGTTCAGGGGGAGGGGAGTCAAACTTTTGTGACGAAGTGTGACATGGGGGAGGGAGGGGGATCGGTCGTGCGTTACGTCACAAAAAAAAATGTCTAATTATAATGCTAGTTTTTTAGGAGAAGTTTAATTTGATGATCCGAATTTTGGTGGTTGGAATCGCTTTATCGTTTTACCATTTACCATACATATTTATAATACTCAAAATAAATTTTGAGTATTGAAACATTCTTGTGATGTTAAATCATTTGATATGATATATCTGCTAAGAATTTTTTTCTGTGTGTCCACAAAGTGGACAGTTCGAACACTCGCATGCATATTTCGCATTCATATTCAAATGCACACGGGAAATTATATTTTTATTAATCAGTTTACATTGTTGAAAAAGGTCCATCTTTTGTGATAACAAAAATCTACATTTGTACGGAATACAGTTAATTATCGTCATGTATTTATAATTTAAAGAACTGGAAATGGTTCACACGGCCCTGACTGTTTACATCGTAGAAATTCTTGGAAAAGCCTCACGGTCATAGCAGGCTGTACCCGAGACTGAAGTTAAACGGAGAGTTGAGTGTATTTGTCTTTGATTGTTGAAAATTTGCATATTGGTAATTCTGCCCGAAAGTAGTAAAAGGAAAAATTTTGTAATTGGTTCCCATAAGTTGAATGTACGTGGAAGGCCTATTTTAATAAAGTTTTTTTGCCATGTCTCTAACATGATTTTTAGTGGGCTGATTTAGAACCAATCTATTCAGATTATTCCATTCTACAAAAAAGAAAAAGGTAATAATCCAAACCAATAACACATTTCTAAACAATTACTAACTTCCTCAAACTTGTAAACTATCTTTAAATGAAATAGATATCTTTTGATAAATTGAGTTAGCCATTAACACCTCAATTAAAAGAAATCTTAAGTATCCATAGGCAACCCTGCAGATTAGAACCAATTCTTGCTTAATGTCTCTCTTAAAATTTCTTGAAGATCGAAATAAATAATGGAATATATATTAATTGAATTTAAATATTACCTGAAAGTATAAATAAAATATTTTTCATTATCAAATGCTGTTTGGTCAATCTTTCCATTTTCTTATTGAAATTAAACATTTTTAATATCAATGTGAAATTCACTTTCTTATGAACATTTTTTTTCTTTTTATTATTATAAAATAGAAAACACTATAAAGTTATGTGTATCTGTGCATAGCAGCCTTTTCTAACCAAATTCAAATAGATTTATTAAATTTATTGGTTTACTCATAACCAGTTTCTTTGTTATCTTTTTTTATTGGAGTCAAAAAATATTTTCTTGTTAATATGAAATATCTTTTTTGGAAAAAATCCATGAAACTTGCATTCTATCAATAATTTCTTCTGTAATGCATCCAATTCAAGTTTTTACTTATTGAATAAATTCTTTAATACCTCTATACCGGACTATCAGCAACATCTATCATAAAATAAAATTCTATCAAATTTTATCGATTACACGGAAAACCATATTAACAAAAATAGGAAAATAAGAATAGATAAAATAATTTTTTATACAACTTCCTGCGTATAAAATCCAAAAAATTTCAATCCAATGTTTTGCAAACACCTCACCACAACACTAATTGAACAAACATTTCAATTTTTTTTGAAAATTTTTTAAGTTTTGTTGATTTTATTTTTCATAATAAAGATAAAAACATTAATCTACTTATTTATTATACATTTTTTTAATTATGAGAAAAATTCTTCACCGGAAAGAAAATTCAGAAAAATGAAGTGTAGCCATCGAGAGATGCTCGACGACTGGCTGTCTACATAGACCCTTAGAAAAACGATCATTTTAACATTTGTTTTGAGGGAATAACCAGTCCCAAACCTTCGTAAAAGTCATCTGTTCGAAAATTGCAAATAGATTTTAGGAAACTGCACATAAATTCTTAGCCCCAAATATAAAAATTAGAAATTTAGTCCAGAGAGACAATAAGAAGGTGGTTAAAGTTATATTTTTACATTCAGTTATAAAATTTATTTTTAATTGTATTCAATTATTATACGTCAAATTATGTACATCCTTCTCGCAAACTTATAATATTTATAATAATACTAGAATGACATTTCAATTTTATAAAGAATATATTTAGAAAAAAACAAATGTATAGTAGACTGAAAAATATTTAAAATATATTTAAAATCAAAAAAATCTGCAAAATTCGTAAGATTAGAGAAAAATGTAAATAAAGTACTCAACGGTACACAATAACAGAATGCACATATTGTCCATATGGCATCTTCCTCAGAATACCATTTTTTGTAGGCAACGAAGGTATCATTTCTTTTACCTGAATGTATGTAAAAACTTTTGGCAATCTTTTTTTTTTTTGGTGAGTACCAGGTTTACATTTTAAATAATTGTAAAATGAAAGAACGTGAAAAGTTATTACAAGATTCATGTACATAGAACATGAGACATGAAGGAAATAGATCGTAGTGCCGAGATCAAGTTTTGTGGGTTGATTTAGAAACAATCTATTTAGATTATTCTATTTTACAAAGAAGAAAAGGTAATAACCCAAACCAATAACACATTTCTAAACAATTGTTAACTTCCTCAAATTTGTAAACTATATTTAAGTAAAATAGATATCTTTTGGTAAATTGAGTTAACCATTACAACTCAATTAAGAGAAATCTTAAGTATTCATGAGCAACTCTGCAGATTGGAACAAATCCTTGCTTAATGTCTCTCTTTAAAAATTTCTTAAAAATCGAAATGAAATCTACTTTCTTATGAAAATTTTGTGTGTACTGTGAAAGGAACACGTAAAAAGTTCACGAATAAAAATTAGACTCCGAGAATACCCGCTTTTCTGGCTCATTAGAGACAAACGTACAATAAATTTAGCATTCGCAACGTTTTTGTACAGGAATATTCCTGCTTTTCAAATTTCTAAGCAGTATGATCTATAACTGCAATGTTTCAGCTGAAACTGTAGTTACTTAATAAGTTTTCAGCACAAACCCTCCTTAACAATAAGAGCCTTAGAACTTTGTCTTTAGGTTTTCCTCAAAATAGAATAACATTGCATTATCTTATTTTAACATGCTTAAAGTATGCAAATAAAGTTTTATTATCCATGATATTAAAGTTCAGACCTCTATATCTATTTGACACTCATATTAGTTTCTATATGTGAAAATTATTTTTGTAATGCATAATTGAAATTATTATTTTGTCACGAGTAAAAATTACGATTCATATCCGAAGATTCGTTTTCTAGAGAACGACAAAATAACTTCAAATATTACGACCACTATACATCATAAACGCGATTGTATAGTGAAAGATGTTACAAGAAAATTGTTGAACCTAGTCGCGTTGTTTATAACATTAGAAAATGAATGCACTCAGTCATATCCAAAAACATTTTCATCTCCGAAACCTCTTCTCGCTGCGACTCGGAGATTTTTTTTTGTTTGCAGTTATAGTATCATTTAACCACAATATGGATGAATATTTTGTTTCTATCTAGTAAGAGACTATTCTGCCAGCTTGAACATGCCTATTCGTATCAAATACTGTAGAGAATATGATTCTGTATAATATGATACTGTAGAATATGATTCTTTATCTGGAAGAAAATTGCGTAAATAGACTCGCTATTGATTCAAAATAATGCAGATATACTTGAGGTATATAAATAATTAATCTAATGAACAAGTTAATTGTTATAAACAATTCATTCAAAAATATTCTTCAGTATATCAGTGTGTTTTAGAAAAAAAAAATTATGTTGCCTTAAAATCGCTGTAATTCATTATTAGCATGGTACTGGTAACGAAAAACTGTCATGATTTGAAAATTTACAAACAACTTGTAAAGTTATAAGCAACTTTTCAACCTATTAGGTCCCATGGGCATACCAGTTGGCATAATAGAAAAGTTAATGTTGTTATGAGAACATTTCATTTAAAAACGATTTTTCATGAAAAATAATTTAAAATTTCGATTGTTTAAACAATTTGTTTGGAAACATGGGTTACAAACAAAAATAATAGCATCATTCGATTCTACGTGAAAAATTACATGCAGTCCGTATGTTAGACAATTCATTTTTCAATCCTATTTGTTATGTAGTATAATTAAATGCGTAAGCAGGTATCATACGATCTATTTGCTCATTTATACTACATAACCAACAGGTTTGAGAAAAAAATTGTCTCACACATGAACTCTATGTAATTTTCCCCGTAGAATCAAATGGTGCTATTATTATTTCCGTAACTCGCATTTTCAAACAAATTGTTAAAACAAAAATTGTTTAAAGAATCTAAAGTTAAAATTTTTTTCCATGAAAAATTGTGTTTTAATGAAATGTTCTCAGATGCCACGTTTTGAGTAAACCCAATAATGTCTTGAAATACCTGCCCGCCATATTTCATCCCACATTACGTTTTTTAAAATTTTAACTTCAGATTCGGAATCAACGACACAGAAAACTATATATATGCTTAATTAGAATTCATTTTTGTACATTTTAATGGGTTTGCCGACTTTTGGCCACGGAACCGGAACTCCTGGTCCACTGTGAACTGATGCGGTGCACAGCTACCCCTAAAATATCAATATTTTCGAGAATACATTTTTTTACAAATCACCTTCTCACATTCGACGGACGTATGAATTCATTTCAGGGAAAAAAGATTTAAAGATCTAGACAATTTTCTGCCATAATAGTCGAACTGGAAAGGTTCCTTTAGTAGAATTACCCATATAGGCGAATTGCATTTAAGAGCTAATTGTCTAATAGCAAAATTAAACTAGACACAATTCTAAGAATGTTGAAAAAAGAAACAACTCTTTACCTCCAATAGGTGCCGAGTTATGACCCTTCAAAGTAAGACGAATTCGTTCAAAAAAGAGCCTGAAAAATCAAATTCTGAAGCTTGTATCTGTACTATACTTTGGAACCTGATGTACCTGAGGTCAGAAAAAGAGTTGTACGCGAAATTATGCGTGAATCTAAAACAAATGTAATCTGTGAGCCATCATGGGTCAAAAATTATGTCCTTTGAAAGATACCTTTTTGCTATTTTTATCCAATAAAGTTTTTTTTAATTGCTCGCTTTGTGCATATACTACGAAAAAACTGTAACAGGATGAATATAATGGGAAAATGTGCTTGTGACCATATTTAAGCATTTTGCTGTCATTATGTATCTATAATTCGATGCGAATATACATTATTTTAATTTCCCGTTAAAAAAATGCCTTGAATGAATGAATCAATCAATTAATTACTTGAATGATTGATTGATAAATTACCTAGTACTAGGAGATGGAGTACATCGTAAAAACTTTGAAATTGCTTGGCAAAAAAATGGGTTTTTTTGAAAGATCATAACTCTTGACCTGTGAAGACTAGGAGATTAATTTTTTTTTATTTACGCATAATTTCGTGTACTACAATATTGTTGATAGCGTCATTTACGTAACTTTGCTCACAAATGAAGTATTTTGAAAAAACTAAACATGAGTAATTTTTCCCGAAAAATAGGTCAAAAGTAGTCCTTATTAATCTATAAGTTGTTCACAGAACCCCATTGATCATTTTTAGCCGAAAGTGTTTTAAAACATTGTAAAAAGTTGACAACTACATTGACTACTACATTCGCATTCAAGAAATTCAATCATTTTGAAGACTTGTGGTGTGGTTGTCAAATGTCTGCAACGCTTTTAGATAATTTCGTACAAAAAATAAATCTGAGATTCACTGTGCCATGATATGTGAATTGTATAAATAAGGTTTCAATGAAAAGTATAACATTTACCTCAGATTTTGTGAAATTTTTATTTAAAATTTTGTGAGGAATTAGAATTTATCAGAATTTTTTTATATTTTTACGATTATTTTGTGAAAATATCAGTGAATTCGTTAAATAACTTTGAGCTCATAATATACTTCTGAAATTATCTGAGAGTTTGATAGAATACTTGCATGTCAATTAAAAAATACGGGTTAGGTAAATGTATTTTTTTGAGTTTGACATTGAGTAACAAAGAAATTCTGACCATTATTTCAATATTATTCCATTTCAGCTGATTAATTCATAAATAACAATTAAAATTTGTGCTGACTACATAATTTACACTTCAATTTGTTCATGTATTGTGCACACATATATTCTCTTGTTGAATTTTTTTTCAATTTATATTATTCTTATAATTGTGAATGAAATTTGGATTTATCGCTGCCCTTCTCAGATAACACTGCCCCTTAAAGTAATACAAATTTCTGTCACATACATACATAATATGCATGAAAGTAACAGAAAATCTTACAATATACATTATCTGATAAGAAAAACAATATTTCTAAGGATGGAATCGGTAGAAAAAGTTGTAAACTGCAACTGGATTCATAACTGTTTAGTGTATACCCCGTCATCAAAATTTTTATGTCGTCGACTTTTCGCCACTCTCTAACAGCTGTCGCACGTTTGTTGACACTCTGCCTATAAAAAATTCAATATATGCTGCTAGACATGTATGTAGAAGAGTAAACTATAATAAATATTTAACATTTTGTGTTTACGTATTGCTTGAGGAGTACATTTCCTACAATCCTATGAATTGTACTCTGGCATTTTCTTGAACCATGATTAAACAAAATATATTTTAGTTCTCAGAATTACCATTTTCTTATAGCTTTAAAATTTTGATTTCAATTCCAGAAAATACCAAAATAATTTATAGAATTTTAGAAAATGTACTCCTAAAAAAAGTCATAGACGCTAACTGTCATAATAGTGAAGAAATCGATTCCTTTACATTTTTTGCAATTTCGCGTATCAGTAAATGATCATTGTTTCGATTTATAAAATATCTATTGATAGGTAAATCTTTCATATACATGTTCAGTCACGTGCATAAAACTTTTTGCAGGCAGAAAATCGGCAGACGTGTGATAGCTGTCAGAAAAGAGTGAAAAATTAACTTTTTATAATTTTTCGCAACTTCAAATTCATTGTGGGAACATAAGAAATTTTACGACGGGATATACACTGTACAGTTATGAATTCAGTTGCAGTATACAACTTTTTTCACCAATTCCATCCTTACAAATATTATATTTCTTATAAAATGATGAGCATTGTGCGATTTTTCGTTAACATCATGTACAGCTTCGATGCGGGTGAGGTAAGAATTTTTAAAAATGAAACTCTAGGGGAGTAATTTTGAACCCAATCAACAACTTTCCCAACCCTTTCTAATTAGTAATAAAAAAATAAAAATATTCACAGTGCCATAATACTTATCTTATTTTTGTGGGAGAAAATGAATTATTGGATCATTATTGGTCCTGTTCACATATGTATGCATACAGAAATTTCGGTAGTTTCTTTAAATTGTATTTTCTTCAAAAGCTAGACATTTCTGGTAAATAGCTTTCAACGTTACAAGAAAAAAATATTTTAAAATACATAAAGAGCATATTACTCTCGCTAAATTTTATTCAATAGGATTCCACCGATCATCAGTGGAAATCCGTACTTATTTGATTTCGTGACCCATTCTTAGCTATTTGAAACAGTGAGATTGCGCTATGAATCAGTGAAAATTCTTACAGATTTGGTTCAGTTATCCATTTCCCACTGATTCAAATTTAGAGAATACAGTTTACAAATATTGATCCATATTATATTGAACGTGGTGGATCTTTTTTGTATGTTATATTACATTTTTTTTATCAGATTGAAAATCAATTAATTCAGATCGTGTCAGCTTCATGTTATTTTAACTTCAGCGAGGAGTCAAAAATATGAAAGATCGTTTTTCACATAGCTAAAATGAAACCTTAAAACTTTTGCTTTTTGAAATTTCCTTCCCTTTTATCTGTAATTTACATTCCATGTCACTTTTATCTGACATGTTTCATTTAAATTGGTTATCAGTTCATATAAACAAAAAATTATACGTGCATCCTAGACTATGACCCAAGACAGATTTATGTGTAAGCAATTTTGATCAACGTTAAAATAAATTAAAATCTTACATAAATCAAAGAATTCACAAAAGTGTCGAAGATTACAGGAGGATTTCAAAGATTGTAAATATTCTACAAAGATTCAAGAAATTTTTTCAAGAGCGAAGTAAAATCTATTTTCTTATGAAATTTTTTTGCGTACTGAAAAAGAAAACCCAAAAAGTTCACAATTCAAAAATATACTTTGAGACTACCTGTAGCCGAAAAAACAGGTAGTCTCAAAATCTATTTTTGAATTGTGAACTTTTTGAGTGTTCTTTTTCAGTACACAAAAAATTTTCATAAGAAAATAGATTTTATTTCGATCTTTAAGCAATTTCAAAAGAGAGACATTAAGCACAGATTAGTTCCAATCTGCAGAGTTGCCTATAAATACTTAAGATTTTTTTTGATTGAGTTTGTTAATGATTAACTCAATTTACCAAAAGATATCTATTTTACTTGAATATTTTTTTGTTAAATTTTCAGAACGTTAGTAGCTTTTTAGAAATGTGTTATTGGTTTGGATTATTACCTTCTTCTTTTTCAAAAATGGAGTAATCTGAATAAATTGGTTCTAAATCAACCCACAAAAGGGGATAAAGTTCCGAAAAGGGAATACCTTCAAATTATTTGAAACTCAGTATACCAATGTATTTTGACGTGCTGTTTATGAAAATGATAGTGAAAATATTCGCAAATTTGATTTTCAAGGTCAAAGCCCTAAAAAATTATAGAAATTTTTTTTCGTCCATTTTGGTAAATAATAAAAATTTTGAAAAAGGCCTTGAATCAAAATGGTAGATCTATTAAATGTACATCTTTTATGTTATTCAAATTTTTTTCTTAAAAAACCATTTTCTTTCTCGAAAAAAAAGAAAATGTCGGAAAAAGGTGTAGAATTCCTTAAAACAGAACTTGACGTACTTATGTGATTACTGATTAGTCACAGAAATATTTCAGGCCATGCTGCTACCCTTTTCCAATGTCTCGTTGGCTGTAGGGGAGCAAGGCATTCCTGGGAATTAAATTATTTATGCTACCAGTCACGGGGGTGCCTCCCCCCACGAGACTTTGAAGAGAGGTGTGACTTATTTATATCTGTGACCAGTCACAGGGCTGCCTTCCCACCTCCATGAGATTTTGGAAAGAGGTGGGAGTGTGACTACAATTACTTCTTTGATCAGTAACAGGAGTGCCCTTCCACCTCCACGAAATGTTGGGAAGGGGTCGGGATGTGATTTCAATTATTTCTGTGACCAGTCACATGGATGAATTTTCTACAAGCCTTTTGAAAGTGGTAGGAGTGGGACTACAATTATTTTTGTAACCAGTCACTGGGGTCCCTTCCCGACCCCCTTGAAACATTGGAAATGGAAAGGGTGTGACTTAAATTATTTCTGTTATCAGTCACAGGGGTTCCTTCACGCCCCACAAGTCTTTGGAAAGAGGTAGGGGTATGACTGAAATTATTTCTGTAACCAATCACAGGGGTCCCTTTCTACCTCTATGAGACGTTGGCAAGGGGTAAGGGTGTGACTTGAATTATTTTTGTGTCGAGTTACTGGGATGCCTTCGTGTCCCCAACGAGACGTTGAAAAAGGCTAGGGGTGTAAATTGAATTATTTCTATGACTAGTCACACGGGTGCCTCTCCAACCCAAACGAGACGTTGGAAAGGGGTAGGAGTGTGACATAAATTATTTCTGTGACCAGTCACAGTGGTGCCTCTCCACCCCCAACGAGACGTTGGAAAGGGCTAGGGGTGTGAATTAAATTATTCATTTGACCAGTCACACAGGTGCCTCTCCACCCCGAACAAGACGATGGAAGAGGGTAGGGGTGTGACTTAAATTATTTCTATGATCAGTCACAGGGATGCCTTCCCACCCTCTACGAAACGTTTGAAAATGGTAGGGGTTTGACCTCAATTTTTATGATCAGTCACAGGGGTGCCTTGCCACCCCACGAGACATTAGAAAGGGGTAGCGGTATGACATAAACTGTTTCAGTGACTAATCAGTAACCACATGTGTGCTGCTAGTCCCATTTCAAGAAATTCTACATCATTTACCAACATTTTCCTTCTTTTCTCGGAAAATAATGGCTTTTAGGAAAAAATGAGTATTATATTAAAGGTGCTTTTATGAAAGATCCACAACTTTTGTGCTGGGCTTTTTTCAACATTTTTATTATGTACTGAAATAAAAGGAAAGAAAATAAATTTTTATAGGTCCTCGGAGTTTTCACCTTGAAAATGAAAATTGCGGGTATTTTCATTATCATATTTGTAATCAGCATGTCAAAATACATCGGTGTACTGAGTTTCAAGTTAATCGGAGGTATTCCCTTTTCGGAACTTCACCCGAAAAAGGTATCAACTATTATTCCTCGAAAAATCTTTGAGTTATATTCTCTGGGAAAGTTTATTTAACATCTTAAACATAACTTAACCTTTTAACAACTCGTGTATGATGGTACACCTTTTAAAATTGCGTTTTAAAAAAATTCTGCGCATTCCTGCATTAAAAATAACAGAACACACTACGTAGATTCGTACTTATTTTTAAGGAAATTAGTTGCGAATTTCTTAAAAATATGCTTTCTTCTGCAAATGTTTTGATTTCAGAAAATGAAGGGTTAACAGTTATAAGGTCATGAAAAAACATTGTAAAGTTCAGAAAAGTTTGAAATTATGTCTTTAGAAAAAAAAGAAAAATTTGTTGACTTCAAATACATAAGGTTGATTATCGTAAGAAGAAAATTGTTTCTTTGGAAAATTCCTGTTCCTTCATTTTATGAAATCGAAACATCCGCAGAAAAATCCATATTTCAAAGAAATTAGCAGCTCATTTTCATAAAAATTAGTTAAGTACGAATATACGTTGTCTATATCGTTATTTACAATGCAGGAATACGTAGAACTTTTTTTAAAACTCAACTTAAAAAGGTGAATAGTCGTACACGAGTTTTTAAAAGGATAAGTTATGGTTGAGACGTTTGAAATATTCGAAGGTATTAATCACTTTTTTAATGTTGCGAATATTTTATAGTTTTGTATACTATGTGAACATGCAGCGATCATGTTCTATAACCTTCGCAATTCTGATTTTTTTGCTGGATATGATAATAGAAAAGTGAAAATAATTAGTAGATTGGACTTCACTGAACATCGGTGATAAGAAAAATACCTGGTCTAACACTGATTGCTGAATTTGAAAATTTGTACTTTTTTCCAAGAACTTCAATTTGAGCTATCCCCGTAGAAAGTCGGACTAAAAAAAAAGCTTCCAGCATAGAGGTTCAAACAACAAAATTTCCCCAATTTTCTTAGTTCTAAACTACTGATATCAAAAGAAGGAAACTAAAGTAAAGCGTCCAGTCTCCGCCAGCTTAAGCAGTTTGATTACCTTTAGAAATTTTTTTTAAGTTTCAGAAAGATTAGGCTGGAAAGTAATGAAAATTTATAGATTCTCTAACTATCTAGATTTATGTGCACTCGCCTTCTTTGTCAAGTTTGTTCTTGTAGTTTTAAAAATAAATATTAAATATAAGAGTGCAACAAAGGTCCAGTAATCGCCAGTTCAACATCTTAGCGATCATCATCATCATCTTAGTGATCATCATATCTAAAGACTAGTCTTTGCCAAGTCAGTGAAATATTTAAAAGGCGATAAAAATTTAAGAATTACCCTTCGAAGTTACGCTTTAACTAAGGAAAATTTAAACTCAGATTTCTATTCCCATTCTTCACAATTTTCACGGTTATTTTATATTCATTTTACAATAATAATCATGAAATTCAATGTTTGTAAACAAGTGTCAGATTAAACTTCGACGCCTCCATTCCATACTACTCCACGTCGCGTTTAGGCGGTGTACAGCGCCACGTCGCGTTTGGTCTGTGGAGAACTCTACGTCGCGTTTGGTGTCTGTATGGCTCCAGGTCCTATGCTTAAACACAGGACTTGGAGCTATTCAGTGACCAAACGCGACGGAGAGCTGTATACCGACCAAACGCGATGTGGCGCTGTACACTGCCTAAACGCGACGTGGAGCAGTATTGAATGGAGGCGTTGACTTTCTAATTTTTCTGATCAAAACCTCAAGAAACGCACCTTTCTGATTGGCTAGTTCTGTATGGTGTTCACTGTTCTACCTTCGTGTTGTCAAACCCCTGTTATCGCCTAGGCAATATATATTTAAATAGTGTTTAAAATGTTATTTTAATGACTGTTTTATATAAAACAATCATTTTCAATATATGATATCATCCCACTTAATAATGAACATTTCCTTGTGTACTTATTTGCGAAAATTTGAGACCGGTTTTTTCACATCATCGCGTAATAAATCTTCGATTTTTCTGACGACTTGCGAGCTTGAAGAAGTAATATTTTTACTCCCCCAGTCGCTTAATGATAATATTTTAAAATAAGTTTCACTGTATATCAACCTTAAAAGTCGCTTAAAGTTTGTTTACAAAATATTTTCGAAGGTTTATTTTTTATTTTCATCACATAAATCTATCAATTGGCGATCACTGGGGACTTGGAGACGAATAAGTGTTTTAGCTTATGATATAGTAAATTTTATTTATTACCTCAATTCTACATTCCAAGAGCTTCAATTTGTGCCATCCGCGAAGAATTTCCCTAACCCTTCCTCTTTCCTTCCAAATAATTGCTTGCGTAAAATTTGGATTCTAAGTACTAACAGAAAGCAAAATTTTCCCAAGGTTCCCAGTATTTTTCTTCGCTAATAAGTGGTGGCTTTATAGAGCGGATGCAAAACCTCAACATCGTAGCTTGAATAGTTTTTTTTTTAGGCGTATTCAGGGACGAACAAATTATTCAATTTTCAAAATTTATATTTCAAAAGTATGTAATTTTCAGCGTTTTCTTTAACAGTTAAATTTTTAATATTCATAATGGGAAATTCTTCAATTTTTATTTGAAAAGCATTGTTTTTTTAAACAAAAAAAAATTTCTTCGATCAAAGAAATATATGATTGGACGTATCCAGTACCGCATTTCTCTGATTCAAGTAATATTTTTTCTTGGTGTTCAATAATTCATGTGTACAAAAGGAAAAAATGTAATTTTGAATGCGTTTTTTAGAATAGTGCAATTTTAAAGATTTAAAATTAAAAATTGTTCAATTTTATAGATTCGCAATTTAAAATTCATCCATTTTTATGATTTTTAATTGAAGATTGATTAATTCTAAATGTTTACACTTTTACAGTATAAAATGATGTAATTTTGAATGCTTTTTTTAAAGTAGTTCAATTCTTAAGATTTAAAATTTAATATTATTCAATTTTCAACATTTAAAATTCAAAATTTATAAATGTTTAAGATTTACAATTAAAGACTCATTAACTTGGAATGCTTACAGTTGAGGATGATGTCATTCTGGGCGTTTTTTGGTATATCTTATTCAATTTTGAAGATTCACAATGAAAAATTTTTCAATTCTGAATATTTGCAATTGAAGCACTTCATTATTCGATGTGTGAGATAGAAATTTATGCAATTTTGAATGTTTTTTCAATAATTCAATTTTGAAGATTTAAATTTGAAATTTGTTCAATTTCATAGATTTGCAATTTCAAATTCTTAAATTTTTTAACATTTACAATTGAAGATTGATTAATGTGAACTTTTTATAGTTTAAAATGAAGTAATTTTTAACAATTTTCTAGAATAGTTCAATTTTGAAGATTTAAAATCGAAATTTATTCCATTATAAAATTTGCAATCCGAAATTCAACCCTTTTCATGATTTCCAATTGAAAATTGGTTAATTTGAAATGTTTACAGTTAAAAATAATGTTATTTAGAAACCTGTTAGGAATATTTTGTTCAATTTCGAGGATTTACAATGGAAAACACTTCAATTTTGAATATTTGCAATTAAAGACATTTGAAGAAATAGAAATAGAAGAAGAATAGAAGAAATAGAAATAAAAAATGATGCAATTTTGAATGCTTTTTCTTAAATAGTTTGATTTTATAGATTTGCGATTTAGCATTCTTCAAGTTTCAAGATTTACGATTGAAGATTCATTAACTTGGAATGTTTATATTGTAGTTTAAAATAATATAATTTCAAATGGTTTCTCAAATATGTAGTTCAATTTTGAATATTTACAAGGAAAAGTTCTTCAATTTTAAATATTTGGAATTGAAAGCTCTTCATTATTCAATGTGTATAATATAAAATGATGCAAAATCGAATGCTTTCTTCGAAATAGATCAACTTTGAAGATTCAAAATCGAAAATTATCTAATTTTATAAATTTGAAATTGTAAATTCTTCAGTTGTGAACAGTGAAAATAACAGCGTTGATTTATTTTTTCAAAATTATTATAATTTCATACATATCTGTGTATTTCCGTAGGTAAAAAAAGACACTTTGCAGGAACTTCAGGTTACTGCATTCAATGACAGGAAATGTAACAAGTTACTACTCTTACGAACTAACTGTTGCTGTAATTAGTACATTTTCTTAAGAAAATTCCCAGCACTGCATCTAACTTTAAATTTAAATGATCCCAAAGGCAGATAAAAATTATTGCTATGTCGATCTAACATGATGAGAATTTGATATTTTAATTTAAACCAAAGAATTTCCATTCAATCAAAACAACTTCAACTAGAAACAGAATTTTGTAAGATGTCAAACTGAATAAATTTGAAGATTATTATTATTGATCAAATTATTAAATTATTGAAGTAATAATTTAGTATATTATTAAATTATCAAATTTTCAAATTAGCGAATAATTAAATTATTATGTTATTAAATTATTATATTGGCTGCGTCTAGTCGTCCCGAAAAATTAGCGGAGCTGGCGAAGGGAACAGAATAGTCGTCCGGAAATTTCAGGATAACTAGCCAAGTTTATGAAAAATATTTGACTAGTCATCCAGAATTTCGGGAAGATGACACGCTTTGTATTAAATTATATAATTAATAATTTATTAAATATAAAAGTAAGGAAAACTTACCTTAAATTCTTCTTTCATGATGTACTTTTAACAACTAACTTATCTTTTCACCGAATACGAGAAGATTCGAAAATCCATTGGTTTTATAAACTCTGATCGGTCTTAATTGCGTCACTACAACGATTGGAAACATGCAAAACTTGTTTACTAGTCATTTCAACATCCAATAAGATGCCTAGAATCCGAAGGCACGACTCGGCAAAGCAGGTTTTTCACGCTGCCAGTTGCTGATCACCTGAAAAAATTTATCTTCTTGATTACAATACGAGCCCCTTATCGCATGAACATTCTTGACCGGAGAACGCAGCATTTATCTACCTAATGCACCTTCTTGGTGTGTCACAATTTTATGCAATTTATATCTTTATTCTTTTTCCAATTCCAGATTCTTCCGAGTTTTCCTTTTTTCCTCCAGCCATCAAATTAATCAGATATTTATTTTTGAATTATTTTAGAATGTTATTTCTTCATTAATCATGTTCTTTATAAGGCCAGAATACATAAGGTTTTTCCTTATAAAATACCTAAGAATCATGTTATTATTCTGTTATTATACAAAAAAAATGGTGCAAAAGTGTTTCAAAGTCGTGAATTTTCTCTTCTGAAAAAATTTTCGAAATTTAAAAACGACGACAAACTTTGTCTTCTATGAAAAATAAATAATGACATGTTTCTTCAATTTAAGCTGAAAAAATTTCAAGTTCGACATGCGCACCTTCTTCATAAATTTGAAATTTCAGCATTTTCTTAGACTTGAATGAATTTCAGATGATTTTAAAATACACTGAAACCTTGATTTAGAGAGAGTCTCGGGTATGGCTTGCGACGACCGTGACTCCTTTCCGAGAATTATTATGATGTAAATAGTCGGGGCCGTGTGAATCAGTGCTCTCAACGCGGGCTTCACGTCGTACCGCACATGCGTCGTGCGTGGCGTCTGATTGGATGCTTTTCGTCCGCTGTTTAAAACGCTAAAAAATATATATTTTTACTATAAATAATGGCCTTTTAACTTACAGATTTATCAATTAGACCAAAAGTGAAAGTAATTAAATCACTAATCTGTAAATAAAAAATATACTTTACCAGAATGATGAATTGTATTTATTATAATATATATATATTTATATTTTATAATATATTATTATTATATGTATATGTAGTGCTTAAAATAAAATATAGGGGGCACCACGTAAGCCTGCGAGCGAGCATATTGTGCTCTAGCAAAACACAGTCTTGGCCCGACGTGCCTGCCGACGTGTATTCTATCGTTAACAAACATCATTTATTTGTACGCGACGCTTAAGGCTCGTGTAAGAATACGTGCGGGACGCAGTTAGAGATTCCTGAAAATTCAGGTGAGACTGTGTGTCACTGCTGCGCACCTCTGGATTGCGATACTCTGTGTGCTGGAAAACGCTGTGTGCCTCAAAACTTGGCTTGCAAAAACGATTTTGTGTGGACCCCGCGGTGAATTGATTGTGGCGTAGCCGCCATATTGGTAGTGTCACACTCGTTTTCGAAGTGTCTACTGGTGACGAATAGTGGAACTAAAATACTACCCGGTGAATCCGATCAGTTTAGTGAGCGCTGTAGTACACCGTCAGCTGACTCGTGGAACAACTGACTCGAAAATTTCAAAATTAAAGAATCTGAGTGAATATATCGTAGTGGAACTTAAAGAACTTTTGAAGAAGTATACCTGCTAAATTCCGGGAATGAAGTGGATTTAATATTTCGGTTGAAAGAAAACTTTCCCAATGGATCTTGGACAGTGGCGGATTTAGGAATTTGCCGCCCCTAGACAGGACAAAATTTGCCGCCCCTAGGCAGGACAAAATTTACCGCCCGTCTTTTATTCGAATTTTCAATTATCATGTTTACTTTCGATCGCTATGTTTACTTTATGGTGTCACACAATCAGATGATACACATTTTG
>JAUMHM010017044.1:0-17086 GCA_032362435.1 Melikaiella ostensackeni
TATTAAAAATTGGAACCACGAAATCACTCATTCAAATTGGAAACACGTGACATGAAAGTTAACAACATGTTGAAAGGGATTCCCAAATATTTAAGTCGATGTGCAATTGGCTCATTACCAAATTTTTGATAAAAAGCGGTTTTGCCAAGTTATGCTAAAGTCTTTCGAATTGTTCTTGAATTAATTCGTTTTTAAAGAAGAATCTACATTTTTTCATGTGCCAGTGCATAAATTAGGGGTTTGTGAAAAAGTGAGGTTATGTCACTTTTAAAATGCTGTATTACCATAGAGATGTGTTTGTTAAATTTCCGCTATTGACATTCACAAAGATGTTCTTTAACATGTCTTTAAATAATATATTTCCCGTTCCCACGACGCATGAATATTTCTCAAATTCTATTTAGGTCAAATTTTATTTGGCCGAACATCCGGTTGCCGAAGTGTCATTTATTATCATTTTTTTTTTAGATTTTTTAAGTGACATAACCTCTATTTGTTCTAATACCAGTTATCATAATTTCTATTATATCAAATCCACATAACCGACATTCATTCGCAGGAATTTCTATTTGCCATATTTTACATCATGGAGTAATAGTGAGGAAACCAAACTGTGTGTCAGAAATTCAGTCGCCGTTTTTCCGGACATAGTTGAGGTGAAGGACGTACGCTTAATTATAGAGGTTTGCCTCATTTTGAGTGGAATATCTGTGAGAGGTCTTTCATTGGTGGGTTATTCACGATTCAAATTTACCGCCAAAAATCCACTAATCAACCATTTTTTGCGTTCCTCTCGCGGATATTCAACTCAAAGCGAGGCGACTTTTTACAATTCAGCGTACGTCCCCCCGAGTCTGTGCAGTAGTTTTTCCTGTGTATTTTTCGTATTGTTTGGTTAACATAACCTAAAAATACACAGGAATAACTATTGCGCATATTCGGGATATCTGCAATCTAACATCACTGTAAAGTTTGTCCTGTAGCACATCCAGCCTAAAATAATGGCGTGAAATTAAAATTCAGCCAATCAGAATTTTTTATTTAAATTTCGCTCCATTTTCTCAAGTCTGATGTTTTGTAGGGCAATTAAAATTTCTGTTACATGGCAATTCGGTGAAGTGACTATTATGACAAATGGCGATTCTTTTGTATGAATATCAGGTTATGTGGTTAATCGATAAAATTAAATGGAAATTATATATTATGGTGAATAGAAATTCGAAAATATGAAAATTATGCCAAACGAAAATTTGGTATAATAGAAATTATGATAACTGGTAGTTAGAACTATTATAGGTTATGTCAGTTGACAATTCGACAAAATAAAAATTATGAAAAACAGCTGTTCGACAACTTGATTTTCGGTCAACCGAAACTTAGGTCAAATATAATTTCGGGAATATTCAAGCTCCTCCCCCCCCCAATTCCCAATGTTGGCGACGACGTGAACAAAACCAATAAAAATTCGCGCAGAAAAATTCAAATTTTAATATTAAATTAAAAATAGTGGAATGCAAAAAATGTTCTATTGGCGTATATAAAATTAGAATTTTACGAGCTATACGATACAATCATTGGAAAAGAAGATGACTTTGGGAACAACCCTACCGAAAACATTTTCTCTACTCCGAAAATTAAAACCTTGATAGTTTTTCCCCATTTTGTATTTAAGTAATAATTTTAAAATTAGAACTGCAAAAAATATATTTACTAAAAAAAAAGTTAAATTAAAACTAAATAACTAACTAAACGTGAATATGAATTGCAATTTAGAGCCAGGGCAGAAGTCAATTTTCCAAAGAAAAAGACGCACTTAAAATAGAATGTCGTAATCTTGCAGTATTGCCAAGAGCAGGAGATCAATAACATGAAGTATTAGTGAGTTTGTATATTAAAACAGCATGCAAAACATTGAAGAGAGAGTAGAAAATAAAAGAAAAAAATTGCAATGATGCAGCAGATAGCAGATCAGAGTACCATGGGGCTGATAGGGTTGGGTGGAGTAGTGGGGGGGGTGGTGAGCTTGAAATGCGTTCAATTGCATTCTGATTGAATTATGTTTTCATTGAATCATTGATGAACGAATTTTGTCGACTTATTGCGACCTTGAGCTTAAAAGTAGACAACCTTAATTGCCTCCTAATTAATCTCCTATCGGATTTCCAATTACAGATAAATTACATTTTTTCTTAAATGAGAAAATGGTTTAGTAGATTTTGTTTCTTCACCCTTAAAGATTGCTGTTTCATTCGAACATTTTCTTAGAACTCATCTTTGAAAATGCAGTCAGGGGCGAAAAATGCAAGGTGGAGTGTTCAAAAATGACGGAAAATTTCAATTTGGGATTGAGTGTAGTTTGGTTCATTCAATACATAATTTATTGTTGGTCTAAAATTTGTTTTATTTATAGATATTTAATTATATTAGTGAAAATTTTACTAGGTTGAAGTTATTTAAAAAGGTAGATTGACTTTTAAACTTTTGTGAGGAGAGAAAACTTTTGACATTAAACTTACTTTCGAGGATCTTATTATTCTTGGTCGAGCTTCGAGTTCGTTAACAAATGTTGGTTAACTATTATGGATAAGAGCTTGACATCTAGTGGTATGAATGTGATGCCGTTCCTTTGAATTTTAATTTTTAAATAAGCTCATCGACCTAGACTCGAGGGAGGAAGAGTCGACTCTAAATTACTGGGTCATGACTCGAAAAGAAAGGAAAAAAAGTCCGGAACTGTAATAAAGTTCGTTCAATTTTTTCTACAACTAGTCAGCCTCAAAGTCAAAATGATAAATTTTCACTCTGAAGAATATGGGAGGAGAGAACTATCTTTTTAAAAATTGTATTCAAGTAGCAGATGAGAAAGTTTTTATTTGCGAAACAAAGGAAAGTTTTTCAATTTCAATGCGAAGTTTTGGAAACCTTGAGGAACTTCTTATATGAAATAACACTAATTAAGCTTATTTTCTAAAAAAAATCTTCAAAAACAATATAATGACAGTCGATTGAAGCTTTCAAAACAAAGAAGACTTTTTCAATTCTAATACAAACTTTTTGGAACTTTGAGGATTTATTTAATTTCTCAAAATAATTGTACAAAGCAAAAAAGTGATAGTCGTTTTTGATTCTCGAAACGAATACAACTTCTATAGTTTTTTACAGTTTGAAATATCATATTCTATAAAAACAAAATCAAAGAATGACACAACAAGTAATAAAAACCTTTTCAAAATAATTGTGAAATGGAAAACATGGGTAAAATGAGAAAAAGTAGTAATGGACGTGTATCGTCAGAAAGGAACTGTCCCACCATAAATGACATATCTACTTCAGGGTTCAAAATCAATAATTACAGCCTTGTGTTCTCAGATTGCTGAGGCTCGTTACCACAAATATTTTCTAAAACGAGTGATTTGATCCTCTTTGAGCCAGACGAGAGAGTTCGACTAAAAATGCTGTATCTACTATTTCAGAAATCCCCCAGTAGTAAAGGTATCCAATAGTCAGACCAGCTCCGCCTGACTATTCAATATTTATCTACTGCGGATGCTGAATTCTAAAGTGGTCTAATGGGGCCGTTCATAAACTACGTTACCAATTTTGGCCTATTTTCAACAAAAAGCTGAATTTTAAACCAAAAAAGATTTATTTTCTACCAAAAGAGATAAATTTCCATCCCAAAAAGATGAATTTTCAATCCGAAAGGACGAATTTAAAAAAAAAAGTTGAATTTTCGACCAAGAAAGATGGCTTTAACAAAATAGTTGAATTTTCAACAAAAGAATGAAACATTCAACAAATAGCTGAAATTTTGATCTACAAAGATTAATTTTCAATTTTTTGAATTCAAACGGAGAGAGTCGAATTTCTAACAGAATAGTTCAATCTTCAACCACATAGATGAATTTTCAACAAAAAAGTTGATTTTCAATCAAGGAAGACAAATTTTCAACTAAATAGTTAAATTCTCAAATAAAATAGATGAGTTTATGAACCAAAAATGGAATCGTTAAATTTTCAGCTTAAAAATTTAATTTTTGAAAAAAGAACGAATTTTCTATCAGTCGAATTCAACCAAAAAAGATTAATTTTTAACAAATTGATTGAATCTTCAACCAAAAATTTCAATTTTTAACAAAAAAGATTAACTTTTTAACCCAAAAGGCGAATTTTCAAAAACATACATGAATTTTTTACCAACTAGTTGATTTATAAACATATAAAGGATCAATTTTTAACAAAATACATGAATTCTCAATAAAATTGTTGAATTTTAAGGCCAAAATGAGGAATTATCTGCAAAATATTTGAATTTTCAACCCAAAAATATGATCTTTCAACAAAAAAGTTAATTTTCCACCAAATAATTGAATTTTCAATTAAATAGTTTATTTTGTAACCAAATAGTTGAATTTATAACTAAAATGATAAATCTTCTGCCAAAAAAAAGAATGAGTTTTTTTGCAAAGTAGTTTGGCTTCAAACCAAGTACTTGATATTTCAATGAAAAAAGATGAATTCGCAACAAAAAATTTAATAGTTAGCATATCAACAAAAAAAATTGAGTTCACGATTAAAAACAGTTGATTTCACCAAAAAAGACGAGTTTTCAAAAAAATAGTTAAATCCTCAATCAAAACAGATTAATTTTCAAACAAACAGTTGCATTTCTTTTAAAGTGGATGAATTTTTTACCAAGAAGATTAACTTTCTACAAAAAAAAAACAAATTTTTAACAAAATACATGAATTTTCAAACAAATAGTTGAACTTCAAACTGGAAAAGATCAATTTTAAATTAGAAGTATTAATTTTCAGTCAGAAACGAAATAGTTACATTTTCAGTTAAAAAAGTTAATTCTCAACCAAAAAAAGAAGAATTTTCAACAATATAGTTAAATTTTCAACCGAAAAGATGAATTTCTAACGAAACTTGTAATAGTTGATATTTCAAGCAGAAAGGATTTCAATGTGAAATCAAAAAGAGTTGGGTTCAACCAAGTAAAGAGAAATTTGTAAAAAAATAGTTGAATATTCAACCAAAACAGATAAATTTTCAACACAATAGTTAAATTTTCAACCAAAAAGATGAATCTTAAACCAAAAAAGAGGACTTTTTAACAAAATAGTTGCATTTTCAATCAAATATTTAAATTTTCAACTAAACAGTAGAATTTTTAACCAAACGAGATGGAATCCGAGCCAAAAATATAATAGTAGACGTTTTAACCAAAACAAAATAACCTTCAACCAAAAACAGTTTTGCTTCTAGGTAAAAAATATAAGAGCTTGCCTCTAGCAATTGTAAAACTTCAATTAAAAAATGCAGAAGAAGCATTATCGCGTTTTAAATGCGGATTTAAGTGTGGGCCGCCTTCCCCAAAAATACGCCACTTAACCCCGGTTTACGGTATAAGATATTAAAAGAATTTAATAAAGACAAATTCAACAGCATAACTCTACTTTGAGATTCATGTCCCGGACAAAATAAAAATCACACAGTGTTTTATTTTTTGCTGTTATTGGCAATTTATTTGCAAAGTGAAATTAAATATGTGTTTCCAATTTGAGGATATTCCTACTGCCAGTGCGATAGGAATTTTGGCACATATTCGCGACAGTTAAAAAGATTAGAACGAATTGAAACTAAAGCTGTATGTGTGGAAATTATTCGCAATGCTCGTTCTTGTTCATTCACAATAGACGAGAAATGTGAGGATCATCTGCAGAATTTTGAAAAAAGTTTCAAAGGCAAAATGCGAAAGCCAAAAAACTTTCCAATCAATAAAGCGTTCGTTTTAAATTTGTTTCCTGATGGATAAGTGGATGTTTATGACAATTACGAATTGCAAAATCCAACCTCTTTTTTCTTCGAGCCTGCGCTTGAACTAGAAAAACTTTCGACTTGTCCTTAACCTCCAATTGGGTTAAAAGCGGCCAAAGTAAAGGATGTAAAAAATCTCTATAATGATTTGAGCTCTCAAGGAAAAAAAATCTTCGAAAAGTATTATTTCAATGATTTATTGTTTCAACTGTCTAGTGAATGAATTATTCTCATGATAACATCTCAAGTATTATTTTGGTATCCGACTTGACCTTTATATCGTCCACTGCATCACATTCGTAGCCGAGGAGGCACGTGCATCGGGCAGCGTTAAGATTGACGCTTGCAATTTAAAACATTCATAATTTTCTAACCATTAATCCGATTGAGCTAAAACTTTCGAGAAACTTCTTTGGACCTTAATCATTAACTTTTCTCCTGGAAGGTTGCCGTGACTTAAAACTCTCTCGATAAATGAAGCCCTTGAAGGTTAAAATTCATGTTTTTGGCAACGTCCCAAAAAAAATTAACAATTTTTTAGTTCAAATTTCGCAAAAGGAAAAACAGATGCACTTTGAAATTCTCTACAAATATCGGTGCTGAAAATTATGATTCGAACGTTTTTTAAAATTAATTTTCAGGACAATACTTCTCAGGCTAAATCCACGCGTATCCCCTTTTGATAGGAAGCGGTTCGAGTGTAGAACCTGCCTGATTTTATTATAAATGGATTCGATCCAAAGTTATAATTTATGCCTGCAATGTTTAGTTACGTTTTGTTTATCAAAAACTGTTAAGTGATTTTTAATTGTTTTCAAAAAAAGTTCGAGGTATGTAAATTTCAATGAATAAAGTAAAAATATTGTTTAATTTATTTCTAGATAACACCATCTTAAAAAGCCGTTCACTCATTGAGAAAACGTCTATTATATTTTTAAACATAATACAAAATATGTTCCGGAACGAGGGGGAGGGTCCGAAGTAAATGCTACTTCCAATTATTATTCAAGATCTTTGAGAAAAGTGAGAATTGACTTAGAACAAAACATTTTTGTGTAAAGTTTTCAGTGTACACATTTGCAATGTCAAAAATCAAAAATTACAAAGTTAAACATATTTGAAAAGGAGGTACAATATTTTTTTCCAATTTTTTTTAGTTTTTTTGTGATTTCCCACAAATTTTGAAACTTTTTGCAGCTTAACAGCTACAAAAATGTTTCCTTTTGCTTATTTTATTTGAAACTTAGATCACAAATTACCGACTGAAGTTGAGAAAATATGTGTTTCGAGCGAGAAAAAGTTTGCCCTCCATTTTGTCTGAACTGAAAGACTTTTTTTAATCAAATTTTCAGCATCTCAATTCAGAACTGAATACTCTTGAAAGAAGTTTTTTGTTAAAATGAGAATTGAATTTTCAATCACTGCCCAAACTTGAATAAAGAGTATTTTTGAAAATTTCAAAGCAATTTATAAAGATTTCCAAAACTATCGAATAAAAATCTGGAAAATATTAGGGCACTTTTTTAATTTTGTAGGATTTTTAAAAAAATTTAAGAAAAATTCGAATAATTTTGAAATTTATGTAGAATTTTTGAAACAATTTCAAAAATAAGTTTAAGTTTGAAAGAATTAAAAAAAATTTGAAAACAAAATAAAGATTTTTGATGTCAACTTGAGTAAGCTTAAAAGATATTTAAGAATATTACAAGTTTTGAAGGAATTATAAATATACTGAGACTTGGAAATATTCCTGAAATTTATAAAATATTTTCAAGTTTCTCCCAAACTTCTGAAAGTTCTACATACCTTGTAAACTGGCTTGAATTTTGCCTAACATTTGGTAAAATCGTGTAAAATAAAAAAATGTTCTTTATAGTTTTTCGGATTCCTTTCCAATTTATGTGAAATTTTGAAAAATCTTTTTTGCTTATCTTCAGAATCTTAGAAAAATTATATTTATATAATCTTAAGAACAAACTGATAATAATAAATTATTTCCTTGAATTGTAAGCGACTGCCGTTTAACCTCATTTTTATGAGGCGTGAAACGTCTAAAATATAATTGAGGCTCGAATTTAAATGCTTAAAAACTTTCAACAAGTAAATAGTCATTCAAATTTTTTATTTTTTATGAAAAATAATTTTTCTCTCAGGCCAAAGAATCTCGGTATATCGTTCCATATTTCTTTTTCAATTGCAGTAGGTATTGCTTTTGGTATTCCATCATTTTTCAACCACGCAATTTGAAAAATAATCAACATCTTTTTAGTAGTAAATTCGCACTAATAACATATCCAATGACTAAATAAATATCCAAAAAACCACGTTTCTCTAGAGTTCTCGGCTTACAAGATACATTTAAATACATTCAAATTGTTTAAACAATTAGAGAAATGTTATTTGAAGTACATTGGTTCTTTACATTAATTATAAAACTCGTCCGATTTAGAAAATGTCATCATTTTGCAATTTCTCACATAAAATCATTTGTTTAAACAACATAAAATTGATTAAAAAATTAAACGTAATTTTAAAAGTTAATACAAATATATGGTACATGGACTTTCTGTGATCTAGGGAAAAATGGATTTTAAAAAATTAATAAACTTCAATATATCACAAAACTCTCTTTTCTGTATTTAGGGGGTGCTTTTTGAGGATGAATAAAAGGGTTATTTTAAGGGTGAGAATTAAAAGTCATTGTCGATTCGTATTTGCTGAAGTGTTTCCAATAAAGGAATAAGCTTTCTATTTTACCTTAATTAAACATTTTCACATCTTATTTGCTCATTCTCAAAAGTGGCACTATTCCTAATGTTTATTAAATGGGAAGCTTTAGGGGCTGTGAAACACGTCTCTTCATCAACATGTATTTTCAAAAAATGGTGTCATGCTAGAGAAGTAAAAATTGATTTCCCATATACAAGAGGGTCGCTTGATAAGTAAGGTAAATTTCCGGCTAGATGGCGCCAAAATGAAATTTGTAGTACAGCGCTCTTCAAACTAACTTCTACCAAGCATCACCCAAAACCGACGCTTAGTTTGCGTTTGGCATACGTTTGAAGTGATCGTGTCAGTAGTTTTCGAACAAATGGAAAAAGAAGAACTCCGAGCAGTAATGAAACATTTTTATTTATAAATTGGACGGCCGCGCAAATCAAAACTAAGTTAGACAAAGTTCACGGGGAGTTTGCTCCTGCTTTGAAATACGTTTATTTTTGGATAAACGAACTTAAACGTAGCCGAACCACAACTAAAAATGAAGCGCGTTCCGGACGCCCAATTGAGGTCACCACATCGGATATGGTAGAAGAAATTCTATTATATGGTTATGGAAGATCGCCAAATCAAGGTGCGTGAGATTTCTAAGGCTGTAGGCATCTTCACTGAATAAGTCTATAACTTCTTGCACAAAAAAACTGGAGGTCAAGCAGGTGTGTGCAAGATGGGTGCCGTGATTGCTGACTTCCGATCAAAACTGCAACCGAAAAGACCTTTCAGCGCAGTGTTTGGCGAAGTTTAATCGAAATCCGCAGGACTTTTTGCGTCGATTCGTTACTGTGGACGAAGCCTGGATTTACCAATATACACCCGAGACAAAGCAGCAGTCAAAACAGTGGGCACTGCCTGGTGAAAATGCGCCAAAGAAGGCGAAGACTGTTTTGTCAGGTGGGAAGGTCATGGCCACAGTATTTTGGGATTCCCGAGGAATTGTCCTTATTGATCACATGAAGAAGGATAAAACTATAACAGGAACGTACTATGAATCATTATTGGACCGTTTGAAAGCCAAGCTACAAAAAAAACGGGCACGTTTGGCGCACAAAAAAGTGCTATTTTAGCACAACAACGCACCGGCCGACACCTCCGCAATCGCAATGGCAAAAATACACGAACTGGACTTTGAATTGATTCCTTATCCACCCTATTTTCCAGACTTGGCTTCGTACGACTTCTTTTTGTTCCCTAGCTTGAAGACCTGACTCGGTGGGAAGAGATTTTCGTTCAGTGAAGAAGTAATCGATGCCGTAAATGCGTGTTTTGCAGACTTCGAGAAATCATACTTTGCTGAAGGGATGAAAAAATTGGAATCTCGCTGGACTGAGTGCGTAGCCCTCAATGGAGACTATGTTGAGAAATACAGGCAAACTTTTCAAAAAAAGATTTTCACGTGCTTTTTAATCAAACTTATAAAACAAGTCTCGTATTAGTTGGTCAATGCGTTATGACTTCATGAGATTTTGAATTTAAATATCAAATCTGGAAGTTTAGTCTGAGCCTGAACTCTTTTTTTCGAACTCTTTTTTTTACTCTGTAAAAGTTATAATGTAATCAATTTCTAGGAGAATGGAGTAAAGTCCTGAACAAAGTTAGATTAAAAATCTTTAATGCAACGACTTGATCTGCTGCCTTTATTAAATTATTTACTTTTTATGGTTTTTTTATCTGGAGTCCCGAGGATTCTAATTTAGCACGGGAATGAACCCTAGAATGCTCCAGATGTCGGTAATTGTCGGTAACAGGAATCTGTATCCCGAACTCAGTCTAATCTCATAAAAAATAGATATAAAAAAGGTATTGTTTATCCAGATTTTAAATTAAAAGCTGGGAAAATCATAATTGACAATTCAGTGTGAGTTAATCAGCTGTCAAAAAGTGATTAGCTAATCGTTGAAAAGACGGGGATAATTGGTGGTAGTATGCAAAGGAAAGCAATTAGTAACTTTTCATATCAGAGCAGTAATCGATCCACTTTTGGGGTGGCTATATATAGGTATATAAATGTTGTAGCATTTAAGTACATATTTTGCTTGAACTGTCCCTTAGGTTCCCCTTATCAACGAGCGCCCTTTTATCGTTGTCCTCAATGACTTAGACTTTGATGTCTTCTTCTATATATCGACTGCCCTACATCGCCCTTTTGCTCACTTTCCAATTTATAATATAAGTATTATTACTTTTTTTATTCTATTGGCAGTTAGTCATGACCGATATAATATTTCTAAAACATTACAAGATACATTTTCAACCAAAAATGGAATATTCAAATTTTCAAATAGGGAAATGGATTTTTAACAGAAGAGTTCAAATTTCAACAAAGTATTTAAATTTGTAATCAAAAAGATGAATTTTCAAAGAATAAGATTAAATTTCAATAAAGAGAAATGAGTTTTCAACAAAATATATGAATTTTCTACCAAGTGGTTGAACTTTCATCTAAAAAAGATGAATTTTCAAACTTAACAGTTTAATTTTCAACCAAAAGAAAATCAGTTCAAAAATAATTGTTCAGCCAAGACAAAAGGAGTTTGCAACAAGATACTTAATTTTTAACCAAAAAGATGAATTTTGAACTAAAATAATGAATCTTTGAGCAGAAAAATGAATTTTTAACGGAAAAGTTCAACTTTCAATCGAGTATTTTAATTTCTAATAAAAAACATGAATTTTCAAACAAGAAGATTAGTTTTCTATCAAGAGAGATGAGTTTTCATCAAAACATATGAAATTTCAACCAAACAGTTGAATTTTTATCTAAAAAAGATAAATTTTCAAACCAAACAGTTTGATTTGTAACAAAATAATAATTCAGTTCAAAAATAATTTTTTAACCAAGAAAAAATGAGTTTTCAACAAAATAGTTCAACTTTTAATCAAAGAGATGAGTTTTCAACTAAAAAAAGATAAATTTTCGAAGAGGAAGATTAACTTTCTATCAAAAAAGACGAGTCTTCAACAAAATATATGAATTTTCCACAAATTAGTTGAATTTTTATCCCAAAAAGATACATTTTCAAACCAAACAGTTAAATTTTCAACCAAAAAAAAAAACTTACAACAGAAGATAAAATAATTAAATTTTCGATTCAAAAATAATTGTTCAACCAAGAGAAAAGAGATTTGCAACAAAATACTCAAGTTTTTAACCAAAGAGATGAATTTTCAACTAAAATATTGAATCTTTGAGCAGAAAAATGAATTTTCGACAAAAGATTCAACTTTCAACCAAGTAGTTAAATTTGTAATCACAAAGATGAATTTTCAAACAATAATATTAATTTTCTATCAAGAGAGACAAGTTTTCAACAAAATACATGAATTTGCAACCAAACAGTTTAATTCTTAACCAAAAAAAAAATTCAGTTAAAAATATTTTTCAATTAAGAAAAAACGAATTTGCAACAAAATAGTTCAATTTTTAATCAACGAGGTGAATTTTCAACTGAAATAATGAATCTTTGATCAGAAAAATTAATTTTTAACAGAAGAATTTAACTTTCAACCAAGTAGTTAAATTTGTAGCTCAAAAGATGAATTTTCAAACAAGAATATTAATTTTCTACCAAAAAGGTGAATCTTCAACAAACAGTACGAATTTCGAACTAAAAGAGATAAATTTTTAACTAAATAGTTGAATCTTCAACTTAGAAAAATACATTCTACACCAAAAGTAGAATCGTTAAATTTTCAGTTAAAAAAATTAGTTGAATAGTTGAATTTTTAACCCGCAATTATGAATTGTCAACGAAAAAGTTCATTTTCAACCAAATCATTTAATTTTTTATTAAAATAGTTAAATTTTCAACCCAAAAAAAAGAATTTTCAACGGGACACCCAGAAGAAAAAGATTGAACGATTGCAATAGTGAATCGGTTTTTTTAAGAAAGCAGATTGGGCGATCGTCCTCTAAATCGAAATGAAACGTTTGAATTTGATTTTAACATTTAAATTATTTTAATCTGCTAAGTCCGATTCAGACATCGTAAATAAGAAAACTCCGACTAAACAGACATTCTTCCATACGTTCTCGATTTTTTTGAATCAGATCGAATTTTTGAAGTTATGCGCCCATATTTCATACAAAATTTTAAACATTTTTAATCATCAAGCGAGTGAAACAAATTACTTACCAGAGTTTCAGCTTCCGTTATGCATATCCGTTTTAAACAGATATAAGACATCTGTTAAACAGATGTTTAATGAATAAATAAAATTTCAAATTTGAAATCGTAGTGAATCTTCTGGATATCGGAAATGGCCAGTTAAGATTGCGGATTCACAAAGGCTTCAGACCGATTCAAATTTTCCAATCGGTTCTTTGTTTCTGAGCAGTTGAATTTTCAGCCGAATAGAATGATTTTTTATCGAAATTGTTCAGTTTTGAACAATATAATTAAATTTTCATCCAAATATTAAAATTTTTTTAAAAAGATGAATTCTCAACCAATAACAGTTGAGTTTTCAATCAAACTGATGAATTTTCAAATAAAATGATGAATCTAAAACGAAACAAATGAATTTTTAACACAGTAGTTCAACTTTCAACCAAATAGTTCAATTTTCAACATAATAGTTGAATCCTCAACCAAAACAGCTTAATTTTCAGTCAAACAATTGCACTTTCAAGCCAAAAAAACGAATTTTCTACAAAACAGTGGCATTTTTAACAAAAAAGAATGATTTTTTGACAAAACTTTTGAATTTTCAACGAAAATGGTGAATTTTCAACCAAGAAGATTAATTTTCTACCAAAGAGACGAAATTTACAACAAAATACATGAATTTTCAACGAGAAAAGATGAATTTCCAACAAAAAATAGAATAGTCAAATTTTGAGCAAAAAAATTAATTTAGGTACAAAAAAAATTGTTAACAAAATTTTCAACAAAAGAGATGAATTTTCAACTAGAATTGCGAATGTTCGATTAAAAAAATGAATTTTTAACTGAGTAGTCAAATTTAAAACCAAAGAAATAAATTTTCAAGCAAGAAGATTAATTTTTTACTAAAAAAATACGAATTTTCAACAAAATACATGAATTTACGACTGAAAAAGATCAGTCTTAGACCAAAAATAGAATTTTTTAAATTTAAGTCAGAAAAATTAATTTTGAAAAAAAAAATACAAATTTACAATCAAATACATGAATTCTCAGAATATAGTTGATGTTCAACTAAAAAAAAAAAAATTTCAACCAAAGAGTTGAAGTCTAAACCGAAAAAGATAAGCTTTCGACCAAAAATCGAGTAGTCAAATTTTATGTTGAAAAATTAATGTTCAACCAAAAAAAAAAAGATTTTTAAAATAGAGATAAATTTTTAACTAAAATGATGAATCTTCAACCAAAAAAATAAATTTTTTCACAGAATAGTTCAACTTTCAATCGAGTGGTTGAATTCTTAACCAAAAAGATGAATCTTCAACCAAAAAGATTAATTTTTAACTGAAAAAGAGAAACTTTTAACCGACTATTTGAATCATCACCTAACAATGTAAATTTGTAACCAAAAGTAGAATAACTAGATTTTCAGTTCAAAAAATAAATGTTCAGATAAAAAAAAATTTAACAAAATAGTTAAATTTCCAATAAGAGAAATGAATACTCAACTAAAATGATGAATCTTCACCCAAGAAAAATAAATTTTTAACAAAGAAGTTCAACTTTCTACCAAAAAAGTTGAATCCTTAATGAAAAATGTAACAGTTAAATTTTTAACCAAAGAAGCATTTCATTTGAAATGAAAAACAGTTGAACCCATCCAAGAAAGACGAATTGAAAAAAAAAAGTTAAATTTTAAACCAAAGAGTTGAATTTTCAACCAAGAAGATTAATTTTTTACCAAAAAAACACGAATTTTTTTACAAAATACATCAATTTTCAACAAAAAGAAATGAATTCTCAAGGAAAATTGTAATAGTTGATACTTCAACCGAAAAAAAAATTTCAACAAAAGAGTTGAATTTTCAGTCAATAGAGAAAAAGAGACGATTTTTCTACAAGACAGTTAAATTTTCAACCCGCAGACTTGAATTTGCAACAAGAAAGGTCATTTTCAACCGAATAGATCATTTTTCTACCGAAATAGTTAAATTTTCAACCCAAAAAGACGAGTTTTCAACGAAGCAGTTGAATTTTCAGCCGAATAAAATGTTTTTTTATAAAAATTGTAGAATTTTTAAACAAAAAAATTAGCTTTTTAACCAAAAAAGATAATTTCCTAATGAAAACTGTAATGGCTGACATTTTTATAAAACAGTTGAATTTTGAAGATGGATTCTGAATAAAAAATGTAATAGTTGATATTTTAACAAGAACAAAATGTAACTTACAATTAAAAACACTTGAACTCAACCAAAAAAAATCAACAAAATAGTTCAATTTTAAACTACAACGATGAATTTTCAACCGAGAAGATTAATTTTGTACCAAAAAAAACCGAATTTTCAACAAAAAAAAGATAAACTTTCAACCTAAAATGAAATAGTTAAATTTTCAATTAAAAAAAATTAATTTTCAAAGAAAAGAGATGAATCCTCAATAATGAATGTAATAGTTGATATTTCAAACAAAAAACTAATTTTCAACAAAAAAGTTGAATTTTTAACAGAATGGAATGATTTCCTTTCAAAATTGATAAATGTCGAACAAAACAATTAAATTTTCATCCAAATATTAAAATTTTTAAAAAAAGGATGAATTCTCAACCAATAATAGTTGGATTTTCAACGAAAGAGATTAATTTTCAACTAAAATGATGAATCTTCAACTGGAATAGTTAAATTTTCAGTCAAAAATATTAATTTTAAACGAAAAAAAAATGAATGTTCAAGTATGAAATTAATTTTTTTCTTTCTAAAAGTGTTTCCATAGATAAGAGAAAATTTCGAATTCCAGGGTGAAAGAAAAATTCAAATTCTCCCATATTGGGCTATAAGACTGCATGGCTATCTGCCGCCACAATTTGAAGAGTAAAAATAAAAAAATAGTTGCGAAAGCAATAAAATTGATTGACTGACGTAAAAAAGCCTGGTAAACTACATTTCGAAAGTAACTAAAAACAGTAACGATTTTTACAGTTACAGTTACTACAAAAAATGTAACTAGTTATCAATTCGTTATTCATTTACAAAAGTAACTTTGTTACCACTATTCTTACCAAAAAAGTAACTCTTTTGTTGAAATTTTGTTTTTTTTGTTGAATTCAACTGTTTGTGATTTAAAATAAAAATCTTCTTTGTTTGAAATATCAACTACTACATTTTCCGTTGAAAATTCACCTTTTTTCGTTGAAAATTAATTTTTTAAATATAAAATTTAACTATTCCACATTTGGTTCGAATTATATATTCTTTTAGTTGAAAATTCGTCTATTTTGGTTCAGTTTGACTTGTTTTTTGATCCAAATTAAAATCTTTTTTTATTAAAATATCACGTAATACATTTTTCATTGAGGATTCATCTTTTTGGTTAAAAATTATATTATTTGGTTGAAAATTTATTCATTTTGATCAAAATTCAACAATTTTGAGAAAAAAAACATTTTATTTGGTTGAAGATTTAACTTTTTTTTGTTTGAAAATACGTCTTTTTAAGTTGGAAATTCATATTTGGGTGTTGAAAATTCAACAGTTATGGAGAAAATTCAACCTTATGCTTGAAGTTTGAACAATCTGGTTCATTTTTTTTCTCTCTTGACTGAAAATTCAACTCTTTTGTTGAAAATTCGTTTTTTGATTTAATTCAACTATCTTTGATTTAAATTTGAAAATATTGTTCGATGTAAATATCAACTATTATTGAAAGAAAATGTATATTTTTTAGTTGAAAATTCATGTATTTTCTTGAAAACTCGTCTTTTTTGGTAGAAAATTAGTCTTCTTATTTAAAAATTCATGTTTTTTAGTTGTAAATTTAACGACTTGGTTAACAGTTGAACTCCCTTGTTAAAATTTAATTTTTTCAGTTGATTATTCATCATTTTAATCAAAAATTCAAGTATTTTGTTGAAGACTCTTATTTTTCCGTAGAAAATTCATTTTTTTCTTGAAAGTTAATTTTTTAACTTTAAATTTAACTATTCCATTTTTGGTTGGAATTCGATATTTTTTGTTAAAAAATTAAACCATTTAGTTGAAAATTGATTTTTTCAGTTGTCGATTCATCATTTTAGCTGAAAATTCATGTATGTTGTTGATAATTCAACGTCTTCTAAAACATTTTCTGTTGGTCTTAGGATATTGAAAATCTTCCGGAAATGGGAGTCGTAACAAGGTGAATCTAAAGTAACACTTTTAGAACGAAAAAATATTTCTACAATACAAAAGTAACCAAAAAAAGTTACATTTTCAATCTGTAACGATAACAATAACTAGTTACTTCTTTCTTGATATGACGGTAACAATAACTACTATCGGCGAGAAAATTCGAGTCCTCTGGCTTTGATATTAAAAAAGTGAGTGAAGAAAAAATGGTAGCTCAAT
>JAUMHM010017098.1:5070-17084 GCA_032362435.1 Melikaiella ostensackeni
AGAACAAACTGATAAAGTTAAAGAGAAAGAAGAAGGTTTGCAATAAAAGATGAATTTTGAACAAAATAATCGAATTTCCGACCAAAAAAGATAATTTTAACAAATGAGTTGAATTTTTAACAAAATAATTAAACGCTTTAAAAAATTATTGAATTCTTAACCAAACAGCTGCATTTTAAATCAAAAAAAGAAATTTTCAACAATTTTCTACTAGATACAAGAATTTTCAACAAAGTTGTTGAAGTTTGAAGCAAGAAAGATGAATTATCTACAAAACAGTTAAATTTCCAATCTAAGAATATAATTTTCCACCAAATAGTTTAATATTCAAATAATTAGCCTAATTTTTAATCAAATAGTCGAATTTTCCACCAAAAACATTAATTCTGAAGACAAATCAAAACTTTAACCAAATAGTTGATTTTTCAACTAAAAAAGATAAATTTAAAATCAGATATAGAAACGAATTTTCAAAGCAATAATTTAAGTTCAACCTAATGGTCGAATTTCCTAAAGAATTGTTGAACTTTGCAGAAAAAGGGCGAATTTTCTATAAAATATTTGCATTTTCAACTCGAGAATATGAATTCTCAATCAAAGACTTGAGTTAGAACCAAATGGTTGAATTTTAAAATAAAATGAAACACGTAGTAGTTGATATTTCAACCAAACAAGATTTTAATTTGAAATAAAGAACAGTTGTATTCAGCTAAAAAAGACTAATTTTCAACGAAGTATTTCAATTCTTAAACAAAGCAAAGTAATTTTCAACCAAGCAGTTGCATTTTTGACCAAAAAGGATGAATTTTTAACCACGATGATTAACCTTTTACAAATGAAGATAATTTTTCCACAAAATACATGAATTTTCAACCAAATAGTTCAATTTCGAGCCTAAGATGGTGAATTTTTAACCAGATAGTTAGAACTTAAACTAGAAAATATGAATTTCTTACCAAAAATGAAATCGTTGAATTTTCGATTAATAGACTAAATTTCCAGCCAAAGAGATGAATCTTCAATCAAAAATCGAAATTCCAACAAAGTAGTTCAACTTTCAACCAAGCGGTTCAATATTTGACCAAAAATGATGACCTTTCAACAAAATAGTTGTATTTTCAACAAAATAATCAAATTTTCAACCAGACAATATGAGGTCCAAACTGCTCCAAACTAAAAATATAATAGTAGAGAAAAAGGGAAAGTTTCTTGAAAACAGGGGAAAAAAAAGAATTCTTTGAAAAGGGGAAGAAAGGGGAATGAGGGTAAGAGTGTGAAGTCTGAAGTATGAAAGTGATTTTCAAATCGATAGTGTTATAATTAAACTGTATCATTGCAGGGCCATCTATCGTAAAGTTCGCAGACTTTGTTACATTTATTAATTATTTTGTTTTCTACCAAAAATGGAACAGTTGACTTTTAAACCAGAAGAAATGAATGCTCAACAAGGAAATTTACTTTCAATCAAAAAAGATGAATTTTTAACCCAAAAAGACGGATTTTTAACACAAGAAAGTAACATTCAACCAAACAGTTGCATTAACAAACAAATAGTTAAAGTTTTTAGCCTTGAAGATGAATTTTTATGAAGACAGTTGAATTTCCAAGAAAAGAGTTATTTTTAAACCATGAAAGATGAATTTTCAATCAAGAAATATAAATTTTTAACCAAGAAAGAATACTTTTTTACCACGAAAGATGAATTTTTAACCACCAAAGATGAATTTTCAACAAAAAAAATATATTGACTTTCAAACCAGAAAAGATGAATTTTCAACCAAATAGTTGAATTTTAATCTGAAGAAGATAAGTTTTCAACCAAAAAAACAATTGTTCAATTTTCAGTTTAAAAATTTATTTTCAGCAAGAGAAAAGGAATTTCCAAGCAAATAGATGAATTTTCAACAAAATAGTTAAATTTTTAACCATGAAAATGATTTTTTCACCAAGGAAATTGATATTCTATTAAAAAAGATGAAATTTTAACAAAATATATAAACTTTTAACAAAATTGTTCAATTTTGGATGCTGAGAAGACTAATTATCTACATAAATGAATTTTCGATCCAAACAAATGGGTTTTCACCAAAAAAGTAAATTTTCTGCCAAATGGCTCAATATTTAAATAAATAGTTCAATTTTTAACCAAATAATTAAATTTTCTGCCAAAATAGTTGAATTTTTAAATAAAAAAGATAAATTTTCAACCAAATAAGACGAATGTTCTACAGAATAGTTAGATCCTCAACCAAAACAGATTAATTTTTAACCAAACATTTGCATTTTAACCAAAAAGGATAAGATTTTAAACCAAGCAGATTCAATTTGTACCAAGAAAGATGATTTTTCAACAAAATACATAATTTTTTAATATATTGAATCAATTTGTAACTAGAAAAGATCAATTTTCAACACAAAATGGAAGTCTTACATTCTCAGTGAGAAAAAAATTATTGCTCTTAAAAAAAAATGAATCTCCAACAAATTAGTTTAATACTCAACCAAGAATATGAAGTTCCAACTAAAATGAGGAACCTTCAACGAAAAAAAAAAGAATTTTCAACAAAAGAGTTCGACTTCAACTGAATACTTAATTTTCAACTGAAAAGATGACTTTTCAACAAAGAAAATTCATTTTCTACCAAAACAGATGAACTATCAACAAAATACATGACCTTTCAACCAAATCATGAATAAATGAAAAAAAAGAGTTTTGAAAAAAGAATTCAATATTCAATCAAATGGTTGAGTTTGAAACCGGAAAAAACGACTTTTCAACCAAGAAGATTGATTTTTTTCTAAAAAAGACGAATTATCAACATAGCACATGAATTTTCACGTAGATAGTTGAACTTTCAACTAAAAAAGATAAATTTTCAACCAAAAACAAAATAGTTAAATTTGCGATCAAAAGAATCAATTTTCAACTGACAATGGAACAAATTTTCAACACAATAGTTGAATTTTCAACCAAAGAGAAATGAGCTACCATGAAACTCAAAAAAAAAATCTCTCGAGAAAGAGTCGTGTACAGGCTATGATTTTATTCCAATGATTTTAAAACTTTATTAACCATATCTCATATTACGATTTAACGTATTAATCAGGACGAAATAAATTCGCAATTGCATCTGTTAAGATAAGAAGAGTTAAAAGCGTAGTTTTGAAATGCACACCAAGGTATAGCTCACACGCTTTCACCAAATAAACTCAAACTTCTTTTTAGAAAGATGTTATCGCATTCTAAAAGTTGTTTTGATAAGTTTTAAATACATTCATTCAAATTGAGAATTTTTTATTTTTCATTTATTTTTACTCATTTTGAAATGATTTGTAATATGCTGACGCATCTGCAGTCAAAACCAATCGATCCATTTCAATGAAACTATGCACAAATATACCAAATAACCTGTAAATATGTCACTTTATCAGGAAAACTAACCAATCGATTTATTTTTTCATACAAAAACATCGTTGACTTAATAATAATAAACTCTTGGAAAATAATAAGCATATTGAAATTAAAATTTGCAAATTTGTCATCTACGCTTGCTTTACTCAACGATCAATTTGAATTCATGAATTTCCATTTAATTTCAAGTAAGAAAAATATACAAACGTATCCAGTGGCGGGTCCAAGGGGGCGGCTATGGGGGCTGAAGCCCCCCCACCAGAACCCGACAATCTTGATTCACCAAATACCATATATACGAAGAGCAGTATATTTGTAGCAAACAATGATTTTTGCGAAGGCTGAAAAATATTTTGATTTCACCAAAAAAGCCATCATCAGTGAAAAGCATTTACTTTTAACCTACGAAGAACTTTAGAATATGGTTCAATATCTCACGTGAAATCGTTGAAAATAGAGTCGGATATTTGAATCAATTCTGATTAGCCGCCATGCTGGACGTGCCAATAGAATGCGCGAGGATGCAAGGTGCGTTCTGATTGATTTCTATCGAAGCGCTCGATATATTATATCGAAAAGTTTTTTCGATACTAGAGCATACAAGTACACACTTTGAGAACTGATGCTACGTAATGCAACAAGTAAAATATTATTGTTATATTGTTATTGTATTAGCGACATTCACATTCGTTCTTTACTTTGTACTCGTATACCGTGGAGTCTATCATAAATGATTGCACATCATGGATATCCGGAAATTCTTCATTAAAAAACCACATTCTCTGGACTCAAATAAACATCCACCTGAAATAATGGTGACGTCAACAGAAAATGCTGAGACGACACTAAAGGTAATTTTCATCAGAATTCATTACAAAGAGGTCAATTGTAAAATTTCAAGAACCAAGATTGTTCAGAACATTCAAAGCCCTGATCATTGTCTATTATTTTTTTTAATCGACGATCTTTTTTACGATTCTTGTCCAGACGCATTTTTCGAGGTTATTGTTTTTTATTGTTCTGAATTGGAGATCTTCGAAGAGAAATCGATCGGGTGATAATTTTTTGTTTTTCATCAAAGAAAACATCCTAAACTAAAAATCATCAATATATTTGCCGTTGTTATGGTTGCGTATTACAGGGGCATATTAACAGAAGTTGATTAAGACGTGTTTTGTGTTTTGCCTGTGGTCATTTAATCTGCAAGAAATAATTAAACAGCAATAATTAATTAAAAATTGACTGTTTAATTAGCACGTCAATTCATTAATTCTTCTTACGTTTTAGAAGACAAAAAAAGAGTCTGAATGTCAGCGAGGAAATTCAAAGAAGCTGGATGACAACCCAATACCAAAGATACATATGTCGTATGACATTGGATTATGCGTTGATAAACCTCATTTTTTGAAACAGGAAGAAATTAGGAAATATTTGATGGAAACAGAAACTCCGTATTCTTCGTTCAATTTTTCTGCTACTCTGAAAGGAATTCAAATGAGAAAATTCCAATACAACTGGCTAGAGCGCTTCAAATGGTTGGCTCACAGTAAAAAAAAATTAAGCCTTTTGCAAATAATGTGTTTCATTTTCCCCAGAGTACGCTGGTTCTAGTTTTAGTCAGGTATATCAGCATTTTGTCATTTTTAACTCTATTGCCACACATTATATTCATTTACTAAATGCGATTAATTTTTTTTACAGCAATTGAAAAATTTTGTCACTGGTCCATTGACCAAATGCAAAAAAGCTTTCAAAGACATGAATCGCCACCTCAATACACAGTACTATCGTTTTGCTGAAAAAAAGGCACTTCACTTCGTGAAAACCATGGAAACGCAGAATTCCAATTCCATCGACGTTCTTCTCGATAAGAAAAAAAAGGAATAGTGGAAAACAATCGGAAGCGTTCAGGCCCAATAGTGAAAACTATCCTCTTTATTTCGCGCAATAGTTTGCCGTTGCGGGGACTGAGAGACTCTGGTGACATGAAGACTGAGAACAAACATAATGTTGCATTATCAGGCCAAGAAGGGGTTTTCCGAGCACTTTTGTCGTTCCGTATAGGAGCAGGTGATAAAGATTTAAAAATGCACTTAAAAACAGCACCTAAAAACTGCACCATGATCAGTAACACTGTCCAGAACGAAGTTATCGACATCATTGGGCAAACGATCCGGTCAAAGATCGATTAAAAAATCAAAATTTTTTGCTAACATCTGTGACGAGACGGTTCATGCGACTAAAATGGTGCAGCTGACCCTAAGCGTCCGATATGTCGATGTGGACGAAGATGTTATCCAAGTAGATTTTCTTGGATTCATTCAACTGAACACCACGACAGGAAAAAATGTGACGGAAGAAATCACAAAAAAGTTAGAAGCCTTAGATTTGAATATCACTTGGCTGCGCGGACAAGGATACAACGGAGGGTCTAACTTTTTTGGCAACGAAAATGGAGTCCAAGCATTGATATGTGAGAAGCAACCCTTGGCATTTTATACGCATTGTTTCAGTCACTTATTAAATTTATGTGTTTCAAAAGCCTGCGAAGTTCAAGATATCCGAAACATGCTTGGAAAAGTTTCTTCAGTGATTAATTTTTTCACACACTCTGCAAAAAGAACGTAACTTTTGCAAGATGAAATCCAGAATGAAGCTCCGGAGTTGAAGAAAACTCGAATAAAAACCCTTTGCTTCTACTCGTTGGGTCGAAAAACATGAATGTGTATACACATTTGCTGAATTTCTGCCTCACATTATTGGGTCATTAGAAAAGCTCAAGAATGATAGAGACAGCGAGACATCATCGAAGGCAACACAACTCATGAGGTCGATTGAAAAAACCGAATTTCTCATCTCCCTACAAGTTTTTACCGCTGTCAATGCTCCAATCCTGACGCTTAGTAGGACTCTCCAGGCACCAGAACTTCAGATATCATCAGCTTGTGTTCACGTCGCCAATGTAATTGACTTGTGACTTGGAACAAGAGAGAATGAAGCATCTTTCGATGGAATTTTTGAAGACACCAAGAGAATTGCTAACGAAATAGGATTCAAGTAAAAAATTCCTCGTTTATATGGTCGGCAGAAAAACCGCACCAACATACGCACCGAGGATATGACGCCTCTGGGATACTTTCGGTACTTTTCTTCAAATTGTAAACTTTCGATAAACGATGATGAATTCCGGCTCTTAATGATATATATCAAACTTTTTCACAGTGCCACCATTCACTAACTTTTTCTGGATTTCATGATTTCTTTTTTGGGTTTGAGGTTCAGAGGGAAATTTCTTGACATTCTGGCTCTGGAGGGTTTGATTCCAGCACATTATACCAAGCACACAGTCGAAAAAATCGTGGAAGCTGCGAAAATTTATGAGAACGATTTTAACGATTGCAGCAAAACCGAGCTCAAACAAGAAATCATTTTGTGGCACAAGAATTGCAAGAACACAGAGTTGAAGAGAGCCCAGACTGCACTTGAGGCACTGCAGGTCATCAAATCGAAGAAATTCAATAATTTCCTCCCGAACCTTGCAATATTGTTGCAATTGTTTACGACGATCCCTGTCACTTCGACAACAGCTGAACGGACTCTTTCTCTACTGAAAAGATTGAAAACCTGCCTGCGTGTTAATATGTCTGAGCCCAGACTCAACGAATTGGCGTTGGGCAACTGTCACAAAGAGATCGAAATTTCAACTAAAGAAATAGTTGACATGTTTTGCCAAGTCAAACCTCGTCGTCTTGCAACATTGGACTGCGCAGTCGTGGATTGATGTAATCTAGTATTATACATGTATCTTTATCAGATTTAACAACCATGCAATACCAGAATATATTATTCATTGATGATCTCATAGAAAAGTCCAGAGTAATGTAAATAAAGACTCATATTATACCAATGAATAAACGTTTTTCGTTCTAAAAAATTTTGTTGACAAACCTTAGCCCCCCTCAAAGTTGAATACTAGAACCGCCACTGAACGTATCATCAACTATGTTATACTAATTTTTTGCCAGATTCTTTGGGAAAATTGTTCACAGTGATTGAGGCATGGCGTGTAAAAGTATTTTGTCTTGGGTTTTGTCTTAATGACAGGCAATCAAGACATTCCCTAGACTTGTTGAAGACGTTTTAAAAATCTGGCTTATGAGACGGTGCCAGACTTTATTTATCTCTTGAATCAGGAAAAATGTTTCCAATGCCTACACCCCCCAGCGAAAAGGGTCATCCTTACCGTCATAAGAGCTAATCATTTATGTTTAAGCAATTTTGTTTATTGATTATATAATGTGCACATTGAATAAATCCATTTCATTTCATTTTTTGTTACTATTTCACTTGTTTGGCAAAAGTTCCAAAAATGTTGTCCGTCTTTCCGTATTTCTCAAGAAATAGGAAGTAAGAAAGAATGGAAGTCTTCCAGAATCTATTGCCACATCTGCGGCTTGTCTCTTCAACCGCAAGCCTCCCTGCAGCATCTCTTGTCACAAAAAATTTAGATCTTTCTTCAAAGCTGCAGGGAGACTTGCTGCTGGGTGACATGCTGCAGATGTGGCAAATTGGGTTCGGGAAACTTGCCGCACTTTTGACACTTAGGAGAAAACTTTCAATTTTTCTTGGAGGGAGAGATTCCGCAGGGAAGACATACTGCGGGGAGATTTGCCTCATGGGTTTGTTCGGAAACGAACATTTTTCTTGAAAATCCATATTTCTGGATTCGAAATTAAACCCTATGATAGAAAATTGAACAATTCAATTGAATTTTGTCGACTCATCATTCCTTCTTGGTAAAAAATACAACTCTTTAGTTGAAGATTCAACTCTTTTGAAGAAAATTAATCACTTTGATTATAATTTAGTTTTCGTGACTCAACACTCTTTCTGGCTGAGAAATTAAACACTTTTATTGCAAATTCACCTTTTTGTTTCAAATTTTCTTCACTTCTGGTAGAAATTTCCTTTTTTCTTCGAGTGAAAAACACAAACATTTTGGTAAAAAAATTGATATATTTTGGTTAAAAATGCAACGGTTTGGTGGAAAATTAATCTGTTTTGTTTCAGGATTCAACTATTTTGTTGAAAAGTCATTTTTTGAGGAAGAAAATTTGAATATTGGTTTGAAAACTAACGTTCTTGTCAAAAATTCATATTTTTTATTGAAAATTCAATATTCTTTCTTGGTTACAAATTAAACACTCTTGCTCAAAATTTGTCTTTTAGGTTTGAATTTTCTTCTCTTCTGGTGGAATTTTTTTTTGTAACAAATATAACCATCTTGCTGAAAAATTAATCTTTTTTGGTTAAAAAACCGACGATTCGGTTGAAAGAATGCCTCGCAAGAGAAACTGAATTAAATGAAAAAAGCCTTCAATAACAATAGAAAACATGAACGAAAATTTGAAAATATTCAAGAGGTCAATTAGAACATGAAAGGATGAACATCAAAATAATTTTCACAGAAGTGCATGATATTACTCTGTCCTTACAAAACATAGATTTACACATGGGCATGACATTAATTGGGATGATATTAAAAAGTTTATCATGAGGAAAATCAAAATAATATGGAGTTCATGGAAATTCTATTTATAAAGAGGAAAGGTCACAAAGTATTTAACTTAAAAAGAGATCTTGGGAGATACAACAGAATTTGGGATGGAATCATTAATTGGATACAGTGACTTTATTTTTGTATCAGTTTTGAATATGTGTGAATCAATTTCTAATTAAAGGATAAAATAATCTAAAATTGTGATTCATTCAGAATGGTTCGCCTATGAAAAAATCAATTTTCCAAGCGATGAATAAGTTATGTACCAAAACAGTAATTACTATCAATTATATGTGTTCAATTTTCAGGTAAAAATTATTTTCTACTATAACAGTTCTTTATTCTTGTAACTGTTGTTTTCCTATAAATTATGCCTGATGAGGAAGTCTAAATTGGCTTCAAAATATATTGCTCTGCAGTAGTATAAAAAAGACGGAGAAAAGAAAGAGTGTGAGGTTAGTTTTGGTTGAATCTTTCTTTTTCTCCCTTTTTTTCCTTTTTGTTGTGTACATTTATTGTACATTTGTCTCTACTGAGCCGAAAAAGCCAGAAGTCTAAAAGTCTATTTTTGAGTTGTGAACTTTTTCGGTGTTCGTTTTTAGTACACAACAAAACAAATTTTTTACAAATGTCTTTGTGAGTTTCAATGATTAACTTTTTCTTTTCTAAAAAATGGAATAGTCTGAACAGATTGGTTCAAAATCATCCTGCAAAAATTAATCCGTTTTGGTTGAGGATCCAACTATTTTCGTGAAAATTCGTCTTCTTGAAATGGAAATTTAACTAATTGTTTCAAGAGTAACATTTTTGTGAAGAAACTTATATTTTTGAGTTGCAAATTCAACTGTTCTGTAGGAAATTGAACAATGTGATTGACAATTACTTTCTTGGTAAAAATGCAACTGTTCGGTCGAAAACGAACATTTTTGTTGATATTTCATATCTCGGGTTTAAAAATTCAACTCTTTTTTAAAAAATCGAACAATAAGGTTATAATTTTTTTTTCTTGACTCCTGATAAGCTATGTTAATTCACGAATTACATGTTGAAAAATTTGTGAGCCCTAACTCAAGCCCACTCTTTTCCGGGTCGGTTAGAATAAATATACCAAATCTCATCACTATAATTATGAAATTCCACAAAATTCGTGAGGTAGGGCGGAACGAAATTTCTTTTCACGTCGAAAAATAAATTATTTTCTTCGAAATAATCTTCTTTTGTTTGGAAATGCAACGGTTTGGTCTGTTAGGGAAAAAAATTAAACTTTTTCTCCAAAAACGAGGATTTTTGTTGAAAATCCATATTTCTGAGTTCAAAATTAAACTTTATTGTAGAGAATTAAACATTTTAATTGATTTTTTTAGTAAAAAATACGACTGCTTAGTTGAAAATTGATCTGCCTTGGTTTAGGATTAAATTATATTGTTGCAAATCTCTTCTTTCGGGTTGAAAATTCAACTGCTCTGTAGAAAATTGAACAATCTGGTTGGAAACTTTTGTCGTTCTTGGTAAAGAATACAACTGTTTAGTTGTAAATTAATCTGTTCTGCTTAAGGATTCAATTATTTTGTTTGAAATTCTTTTTTTTTTGTTTTGAAAGTTCAACTATTTGGTTAGAAACGAACATTTTTATGAAACATTTATAATTCTGGATACGAAATTCAACTGTTTTAGATGAAATTAAACAACTTGATGGAAACACGTTTTCTTGAAGAATTTAACACTTATGTCCAAAATTCTCCTTTTTGATTTGAATTTCATTCTCCTATGGTAGACATTTTTTAATTAGAAAAAAATACAACCATTTTGGTAAAAAACTAATATTTTTCTATCAAAAATGCAACGAACTGGTTGAACATTAATGTATTCTGCTTACGAATTCGACCTTTTTTTTAAAATCCATTTTTTGCATTATAAATTCAACATGATCATGATTTTGTTCTCTTGACTCAACATTCGTTCTTGCTGAAAAATTCAACCTTTTTATTGCAAATTTGTTATTGCAAAACGGTCTGATGGAACTGATAGCCTAATTGAATTTCCTTTTTGGAAATCCCGGTGCCGCTGAGGATCGTTAAATGACAGGTCAAACACACCTTAACGGATATTTTACCGTACATATTCCGCAGACAATGCATGCCAACCGCACTCACCTTACTCCTATCTTTTTATTGATATGCCCAGGTCTCGCTACCATACAGAATAGAGGGTGCAAGCACATAGTTTTATATTACAATTTGAGCATTATTCATTACATTTTCACTTCTAGTGATAGCTTTTACACTGGATAATCTCTCTATTCTCGTTTATACGTTTGGATATCTCTGCATCTATCTGTCCGTCAGCAGTAAATAAACTTCAAAGATGCACGAACTCATCAACTTGTTCTATCTTCTCTTCGTTTGAGGAAATATTGTATACTGTTTGCTCACCCATTCTTTCAAACACGACATTTTTTGTTTTGTTTGTGTCAATCTTAAGACTCATACTCTACATACTGTTATTCAGTCTGCTCATCATTCTCGGCAAACGATCATATCAACTGCAAAAGCCAGTCCACTCTTTGAAAATTGTCTATGTATATTGTAACCTGTGAGTTACAGATGAAGCCTGCTATTAGGCAATTTGTTGAGCACATAAGTGAAAGACACACTGGACTGCCAACTAGCAGGGAGAAACAGGGCGCACAGTCTGGCGAGTCCCCACTAAGACCGCGAAGCGAAGAGTGGGGCGTAGAACTAGGGCAGAATCGAGGAGGTTCCAGTCGCGCGAAAATAGCGTGTACGGTTTAAAAATTTACATATACTATTTTATCGATTACTTTTTGCGTGTGTTATTAATTAATCTTGACGCTGTACTCATACTAATACTGTTTCCATGGACAGCAAATGTAGGTGTAAAAAGAATCAGCATTAAACTGCCTACATATAAGATAATCAGAGTTCTTGGTATAAAGATTTAAGAGAATCAGTGGCGGATTTAGGAATTTGCCGCCCCTAGGCAGGACAAAATTTGCCGCCCCTAGGCAGGAAAAAATTTACC
>JAUMHM010017108.1:0-17083 GCA_032362435.1 Melikaiella ostensackeni
CTTTAACTCATCAGGCACTTGACTTAGTCCGTGGATGATGATGACGCACCGGGGTTTCCGAGACAAAGTTAAATATAATAATAATAATAATAATAATCCATAGTTTAAGCATATGTATCCTCTAGATGTAAGTTAGTTTTTATTTTTTCAATCCACCATAAACCTGTTTTACTAGCTGTAATGAGATATATTTTTTTTTTTTGCTGAATAAATCTATTTTAATAGGTTTAAACATAACCCTAATCTCTTTTATTTATCATCCTCTTCTTTTAGTAAATAAGTTTATTATTTAACTTTGAAATTTATTTCCTAATTAGAGTCATCAGAGTAGTATCATAGAATTTAATTATTCCTTTCAGTAATACTCAAAGATCGAAATAAAATGTATTTTCTTATGAAAATTTTTTGATTAGTTCTAAGCGAAGCCATAAGTACAACATTAAATATTGTGTCATTCACCTTTCCCAAACTTCCATCAACACAATACCAGTATACACTTCCCAGAAATCACATCCGTTATCTCTTATCTTCCTTTCATAGACTTTAAGTAAACAAATACAAGCTCCCGGCCAGCCAAGGCCCAGACGCTTATCCAAACAACCGAGGAGTGGGGGTAGGCGCCAGACGTCTGGGTAAACAGCGGCGGAGTGGGGGTAGTCGTCTGGCAAGCCACAGTTGCTCATTTTCTACAATATCTGTATTTTACGTATTTTTACATACAACTGTACTACTATATTTTTGGTTGAGAATTTATCTTTATTTGTTGAAAATTTTATTATTCGATTGAAAATGTACTTAATTGTACTTCGCTGCCTTATCCTCTGGATCAAATCACGTATCAACGTCGTTCCTGCTCGTTCTGCACAAATATTTAAAATTCAAAAAATTTTTAGCACCTTCCCGTAAGGGGCAGCTTCTTCTCCGCCATCATGGTTTCGTCATTACGTTGTTCTGTGCGTTCCGTGCCCAGATCACTAAACTTATGATTGAACGATTTAAAGTAAAAGAATAGTTTTTCCTAAGTTAGAGAGAACATGCCATCATCGTCGGATGAGTCCCACCGACGCAGTAAGAAGAGGAAACACGAAAAAGAGGACAGACGCCTTCGTGAACTCAGAAAGTTGAAAAGAGAGGTTAAGCGTTCGCATCGCAAACGCACGCCGTCGTCTTTATCCACCTCTCGATCTAGGAGCCCTGGAAGAGATCGTCCTAGAGACAGAAGGAGAACTAGATCTCGAAGTCCTTCAAGAAGATCATCCACAGAATCGTTAGATCGATGCTACAGTCTTTCTCTTTCATTAAAAATGGAAGGATCAAAAATTCAAGAATTCTTATTAACAAAAGAAAAATTCGCGACGATTTGAGATAAGATGTGCTCAAAAATCAAATTTTTCGTATCGTCAATATTATTGAATAATTTTTCAAGTGAAATCTTAATCAGAAATTAATATTGACTTACTTTGAGGAAATATTTCAAGAAATTTTTACGAGATAAATTATTTTTTTCTGCGAAGCAATTTTCATTCTGAGGTACTATTATAACGGTTGTAGTGAAAAGAGCACTTACACAAGTACAAAACTTTTACATTTCGGTATATATTTAATAACTTGTTTATAACAGTTGTTCCAGTTATTAGCTAAAAATCATGATCAAATATCAGTATTAACATACTTCCAATAGAGTTTATATTAAAAAAACTAAATTTTCAAAAATAGACGTTGCTTCCGGGCATTTGCTTAATATATTTGCTGTAGACAATTAAGTATACTCACTGTTAAAAATTTTTCGTGAATCTTAATGATTTTTTATACCAATGAATTTGTGTTTATTGGCGAAGAGAAGATAAATACCTGGAGAAAAAAAATAAAACTTGTTGATAAAATTGTTTACACCAATAGAAATTGTTGATGTATGATACAATACTTAAGTCATAATAAGTAAGAAATCACTGTTTGCAGCATTTGTGAACTATACTAAAGTATTTTTTAGATAAATTGTTTACATATTACAATTGTAAATTCAATTAATTACTTATGTTCCTCAAGTATATTTGCAATTAAATTAATAACGAGTTTGTTTAAGCAATTTTTTTAAAATGAAAAATCATATTTTTGAAATTGCTCCTTTTGTCTTTATACTTGTTTATATTTTGTTGCGCAAAGAATGGAATTAAAAAATTGAGGAGTCCTTGTACCCTAAAAATTCAGTTCTGAGAATTTCGGTAAGAAATACAAAATCCGTCAAGAAAAAGAGTCAATAGAGGAATATGAACAGTAAAGTCCTCGTCTTCGAACGTAAGTAGTAGCAATCGGATGTGGTCAGACTAAACTTTAGCGCGCTAGATTGAAAATTCAATAATTATTATCTTTACAAATTTATATTGAATCATTAATTATTAATTGAGTAGAACTTACAAGCAATAAAGACGTACACATCTCATGATGCGCTAGCTAATTAATTATTATCAGATGCTTTGTTAGGAAAAAGGAAAAGAACATAATTTTCGATCGGCGGAAAAGTCTCAAATTTTAAAGAATTCTATATTTGATTTATCTCTGTGATCATGTTCGACTTTCAATTTTTCAGTTATAAGCCTCTTCATGTTTATATTCTCATAGCTTTGTAGACCCGGAAGAAACCCTAGTTATTTCCGAGTGGGTGAGTATGGGAAAAAGAAGTTACGGAAAAGATGGGGGGAAGGTGAGTGAGGGTGGAGGAATGATAAAAAGAGAAAGAAAGTAGAGAAAAGTGGCGGAGGTGGGAAAATTAAGGGTGATTATGGATTGTTGTGAGGGGGAGTGATGTGCGGGGAGGGAAAATGTAAAACATTTTGAATAATATATTGAGTAGGCTACGAAACAATTTTTTTCGAAGCACGTGTCGCCTAACTTTACTAATTTTTAATGTAACAATTTGAAATATTTCGTATAAGAGGATATAAGACTGGAATGTATCTATTTTGGAAAGAAAGGATAGGCAGTTTATGAAAAACTTTGGACAATGGGAAACTGTGGTGATTATGGGGACACGACACGATGAGAGTGGTTGGGTGGGAGTAAAGGAAGGGCTACCGAGGAGTTCAGATTGGAAGTACAAGAAGCAACAAGAAAAAATACGAAGGGCTGAGCAATGGCGGAAATGCTGATGGGAATAAGAAAAGAGTTGATAGGGAAGAAAATAGATGAGAGTGGGTTGAAAGAAAAAGAAGAAGGGTTTACGAAAGAAGAGATGAGGATAGGAGAGGAGAGGTGGATGACAGTAGGGGTATATGTGAATGGAGATATGGAGGGAAAAACAGAAGAGTTAAGGGAGTTATTAAAAGGAACAGAAGAAGGGGGAAACTAATCACGTGGTGAGACTTCATTGCAAGGATGGAAGAAAGAGGAGAAAAAAATGGGGAGAAGAAGGTGATGGGACTGGGAGAAATTCCGAAGACAAAGAAGTGAATGAAGAGGGAAGGCTATTACTGGATAGATTGGAGGAGCTAGGATAGTTTATTCTTAAACGAAAATATAGAGGAGGATGAGGATGGCGAGAACAATGGCAAGGGTCGAGGGGGGAAGAAGGAACGTTTCTAGACGTAAGACACGCTTTGATTTACGAAAAAAAAGATGGGTTATGAGTTATAATTATTCAATTAATTTAATAGACTTGTCCCACGAAGTCTGGTTTATGTTTGGGAGTTCAATTTCATTACATACGGTTATAGTAATAATAATAATAATAATCAATAACATTTCAAAATGACTTTTAGCAGTTTTCCGCAACTCTTTTGAATCCTTCACGTTAACTGTACGAAAATATTTAATATAAATGATGTCTGTAAATATCTCATATTCATATTTGAATATTGGACGCTCGCATTTAAGTAGAAAAACAGGAAAAAAAGAAAATTTCCAACAAAACACATGATTTTTCAACAAAAAAAAAGATCAAGTTTAAACCAAAAATGAAATAGTTAAACTTTCAGTGAAGAAAATTAATTTTCAACCAAAAGAAAAGAAAAAAATAAATCTATATCAAAGTAGTTGAACTTTCGATCAAAAAGGCGACTTTTCTACTACATAAGAACAATTTCTAATCTAAAATATCAGTTTTCAGCCAAAAATAGAACAGTTGAATTTTCAGTCACAAAAACTAATTATCAAACAAAAATGAACGGCTTTTCAACTAAAAAAGATGAATAATATAATGCAATAAAGAATGTAATAGGGGATATTCTAATCAAAAGAGATTGCAATTTTAAATAAAAAAAACTGTTCAATTTAACGAAAAAAGTCGACATTTCAACAAAATACTTGAATCCTCAACCAAAACAAATTAGTTTAAAACCGAAAAGAGTGACTTTTTAACAAAATAATGAAATTTTCAACAGAAAAGATCAACTTCTAACTAAAAGTATGATAGGAAACTTTTTATCAACAATAATTAAGGAATTTACTTTCAACCAAAAATAGTTGGATTTCCCTGTTGAGTTCTAAAAACTCAGTTTGCATTTGAGTAGAAAAACGAGAAAAAGATGAATTTTTAACAAAATACATGATTCTCCAACTAGAAGAGGTTAATTTTCAACAAAGAATTGGAGTACTAAAATTTTCAGTCAAAATAATTAATTTTTAATGATGAATTTCCAACTATCATGAGAAATGTTTAACTGAAATGGTTTAATTTTCAGTTTAAAAAATTGATTTTCAACCAAAAAAAAAACGAATATTCAACGGTGGAAATTAATCTTTTTCTTTGTTTAAAAGTGTTTCTATACTTCTGGAAGTAAATATGAAAGTGCTTAAGAAAAAATCCCCTAAGCCGAAAGAGAGAGGTAAGGAATATTGAATTTTCACTTTTGAGGTTCTGTTTGTGATTTTTAAACGTTTAAAATGGCCTAAAACATCAAATAAATTATAGAATAATGTGATTTATGGTCGATGTTAATGATTATTCAAGTTGCAAGAAAAAATAATTGTTTAATTTAGAATGCAATTTATTCCTTATATTTTAAAATAAACATTTTTTAGTGCTTTCATAATATTCTCCACGTGCAGTTGGTTTTTTTTATACATGGAATTTTCTGGTTTACAAATTGAATTATTATCCTTGAGGCTTTTACAGCGAACGAACAAGTGCCGTGCAATCTTAACATTCCAGGATCATCGAGATGACAAAAATCATGGAAATTTGCGGAAAGAATCGGAAATGTATGAAAACCCTCAGAAATTTAGGAAAGCAGTCTGGAAAATTATGAAGACTTTTGCAAATTTAAAAAATTTATGGAAAGTTTCCGGAATTTTGGAAGGCTTTGACAACTTGTAAGAGTTTTTAAAAATTGATCATTCAAAGTGAAAATTTGAGGAAGTTTCTAAGCTTGTCAAGTTTTCATTTACGGTTGAGGATTCTTATCACATTTCTAGAGCAATAAATGGTATTTTCCCATCTTAGAGGCCAAACTGCAAGAGACTGGTGCCATCTTCAGTGCACAACACAAACCAATAATAACTTGTTCGGTTCTGGCTTGGTTTTCATACTTTCCTTTGAATAACCGCATTCTGGTGGGACTAACGGTGAAAAACACCTTCCGGCACTCGTTAAATGATATTATAGGTACTTGCGATCCTGACGAAAGAATAATTTTACTCAGAGATATGAACGGCTGGGTTGGTGTGAAACGCAAAGATAGTCACTGGAATAAATAAAGAAAAGGATCTGAGCACTCCAATGTGAATTTATGCCAGGGAGTTCATGTGAGAGTCAGATATTAACCTTGAGACAGATCATAGAAAATAGTTTGAGAGTAAACAAATGAGCTTTCTGTGCATTTGTTGATCCGAAAAAAATTTTCAATTAGGGGAATAGATTTCAACTCTGGGAAGTTTTGAAAGAGTATGGGGTGAAAAATGGCTTCTAAAAGCAATAAATGAAATATATAATGGTAGTGAAGCGAGTGTAAGAGTAAGAGGGCAACTGAGCGATTGGTTTGATAATCAGCAGGGCAGTGCTGAGTGGGTTCTCAAAGAATGTGGTGTAAAAGAAATATTGTTTGACAAGAGTAGAAGAATCTTACTGAGATGGTTTGTTCATGTTGAGAGAATGAATGAAGAACGCTTGAAGATTCAAGTGTATTTAGATAGAGTGAGCGGCAGCGTACCTAAAGGTAGACCGGAGGAAGAACGGTTGGAATGTATGAATGAAACTCTGAAACGAAGAAGTATAAGAAGTCATAGAAACACAAGAGCGTGCATGAAACGATGTATGGATTTAGCAGAACAAAGAGATGTATGCAAGGATAGAGATGTATGGAGAACAATTGTTTATAAGAAGAAGAGTGCTGCCTGAAACGTAAGATTTGGGATACTAATGGGCCCGCGTGAAGAGATTTTCTCAGTGGATTAGCATAATGGCTTTGTGGTAGTATAGCTAGGCTGGAATCGAACAGATTCCAATAGATAGATTAACGAAAAACAGCTAATGAAAATAAGAAAGAAAAAAGATTTCAAGCGATCTCGAAGGATTTCCGAATATTATAAAGGATTTCAAGGGCTTTCGAGGAATTTCAATAGCTTTCGAAAGATCCAAATTCATTTTAAAATATTTTGATGTATTTTAAGAGATTCGGAAAGATTCCCACGGATTCTAAAGATTCCAATGAATTTTAAAAGGGATTTTCAAGATTTCAAGAGATCTCGCAATATTTGATAATACTCATGCAACGCCAAGAATTTTAACCGATTTCAAGAGATTTCAAGGGTTATTCACTGACTTTAAAGCATTATATGAGATGTTCATTGGATTTTGAAGATTCGACTCGATTTCAATAGACTTAACGGAATTTCAAAGATTTTTCGAATATCATAAGGGATTTTATGGGATTTTAGAAAAATGTGTATGATTTCCAGTGATATGAAGAGATTTCTAGAGAGCTTTGGAAAATAAATGAAATAAAATTAAATTTCCAATAATTCATAGCGATTCTGAAGATTTCATAGGATTCTGAGGTATTTCAAGGAATCTTGTAATATTCAAATGATATTATTAAACCTTCAAGGATTTCAAAGGATTGAGAAGATTTCTATCGATTTAAACTTTTTTCTAGAGGACTTTAATGTACGAGTTTGAACATATTCATTTTCAACGGATTCTAAATTATTTATTCTTATTCAAAAAGACGTTCACGATGTTAGAACATTTCAAGGGATTTTGAGGAATTCCGAAGGATTTCAAGAGAGTCAACAAATTTCGAGTAATTTTCAAGTATTTTACAGGATTGCCAAAGAATTCAAAGAATCTTTAGAAGGATTTTCAAGATTTCTCGACAGTTGAAAGGTTTCTTTAAAGAACTTTGATGTATAAGTTTAATCATATTCATTTTCAAGGGATATTCAATAAATTGTACTTATTTGAAAGGAACTCAAGGGATTTTAAGGGATTCCGAGGCATCCTAGAGAATGGAATTTCAAGGTATTCCTAGCGATTCTAAAGCACAAGTTTCAAGGACTTTATTTAGCACATTTCAAGATGTTTGACCAGATTTAAAAGATTTTATTGAATCTGCGAGGACTTCAAGGGATCTTAAATATTTCTAGGGACTAGGAAGGTTTTCTCAGAAAACCTTGATGAATAAGTTTAATTCAATTCACATTCAAGGGGTCACCAATGATTCCTACTTAATTTAATGAATTTTAACGATCTTAAAAGAACTCAGCATACTTAAAGATTTCAACAAACTTCTAGATTACTTCAAGAAATAAATAAAATTTTATTTTAAAAGATTTCTGCAGATTTGAAACATTTCGAAGGATATCAGAGAATTGTGTAGTGTTTGCATAGATTTTAAGATATTTGGAAGAATTTCATTAGTTATAAGAAGATTCATAGGCCCTCTAAGTATTTCAAAGATTTTAGGGGGTTTTGCACATTTCAAAGGATTTCTATAGAACTTTAGGAAATAATCGTTTCTGGTTAAGAACATTTTTTCTCCGTCAATTGAATTTGTGCATTTTTTCACATATAACGCCAGATTCGACAAAATGGTACAAAAATGCTCGCTTCTTTGAATATTTCCACAATAAATGTCTCCTACACATTTATGATATCTTGCATGGTTATACAGAAAAATTTAAAAATTACAATTTCCCGAGTAAAACATATGGAATATCTTCTTTATGGAAGTACATATTTAGCGAATAAAAGACAAAAAATAAAAAGGTGGGGTTTTCGAAAAAATTGATTTTTGATATTTTCAGGAAAATCGGCATCATTTTCTTATTTTTTAAGATTTTGATCATTTTTCGGTGGATTTTGAAAGAGAACAATAAACCTCACCAGAGGTTATAGAGGTTTAAAGAAAAAATTGGAATTTTTTAAAAGAAAGAACCCTAAGATTTCAAATACTAATAGTTTTGCGAAAAAGATTTTTTTCTTGAAATTGTGTTTTACTTCTCATTAATTATTAGTAGCAGTTCCAGTCTCTGGCCGGCTTTGAGTGATCACGCATTTAAGGGATATTTTCAATGTGAGTAAATAATGTGCAACAGTCAAAATTTTTTCATGAATAATACTTTTTTCCACATTTTGGAGCAATAAAATGCAGAACCTGTTCGGTGCAGATGACGTTGACAAATGTCTAAAAATGACTTTTAAAACTTCTGACAAGCTTCGTAATTAGATGAAGGAAACTTGCTTAAGAAATGCATTGGACGATAAAAACATTTATGCAACTCTTTAATCTTTATTGAAGCAATAAAACGGTCATATTAAAAAGCTGTTATGGTAAGTAGGTGACGTCAATAACAATTAAGATTCGGAAAGTAAAGTGGAAAAAATTCCAAATATTGGAAATTGAAGTTTAAATACAATCAGTTCGAAGAGCGAAGCATTTTAAATCGATATCCAATATTTTTAGAGAGAATTTAGATGAATTATGCATTTCCATATTAACAGTGTTTGACATTGAACAATTTTGTACCCTATGTGTCAGATTGCAAAATCTAAAATCAACATTCAAAGAATAGTTCCAAATTGAATATATACTTACAACGTAGACAAATCCTTGACCAGGCAGAAAGAACATTTAAGAATATTGTCTCATGGAATGGAAGTAAATTCCCTGCAAATTTCTAAAAAATATCACAGAATTTCAAGGATATTATGGGATATTGGAAAACATTCCCACGAATTTTAAATGTTTCAATCAATTTTGAAAAAATTTAAAAGATTTCAAGGAATCTCAGAGTACTTCAAAATATCTTTGGGGATTACAAGGATTTCAACCCATATTTGAAGACTTTAAGGGGTTTTGTACTGATTTTCAAGAATTAAATAAAATTTTTGAGGGATTTTCACATCAGTTTATACTGAACTACAAGGGTTTTTCGGGAAGCTCATTCGTTTTAATGGGATTTCAATAGATTATGTACAATATCCATGAAATGCAAAACATTTCAAGGAATTTTCATGTGATTTGAAAGATTTTCAAAAGAACTCAAGGGATTTCAAAGAATTTCATAGGATCTCCCAATATTTCAAAGGAACTCAAGGTGTTGAAAAACATTCTCCCGGATTGCGAATCTTTCAATGATTTTCAAAAGAACTTTAAAGATTTCAGAGGCTTTTGCAGAAATACGAAATATCTTACAGGATTTCAAGGATTTCAGCCGATTATTAGAGATTTCAAGGGTTTTTGTACTGATTTCAGTAATTTATATGGGATTTTTGAGGGATTTCCACATCAGTTTGTAATGTATTTCGAAGAATCTCGCAGTATTTTGAAATACATTACGGATTTTCAAGGATTTTAACCGATTTTTAGAGATTTTAAAGGTTTCTTACTGATTTTAAAGAATTATATGGGATTTTTAGGGATTTACACATCTGCTTAAACGGGATTTCAAGGGATCTCGCAGTATTTCGAAATACTCGTATCTTACGGGATTTCAAGGATTTAAACCGATTTTTAGAGACTTTAAGGATTTTGTACTGATTCCAAAGAATTATATGGTATTTCTGAGGGATTTCTACATCAGTTCTTAATAGATTTCAAGGGATTTCTTGTAAGCTCATTCATTTTTAAAGGATTTCAATAACTTATGTACGTTATTCATGGAATTCAAACCCTCACAGCAAGGGATATTGGCAGGATATTCCATTTATCTCCCATGATATCCCAGGAATATCGCGAATGATATCCTACGGGGCGGAAATCTCGATATCCCTAGAATATGCCACGGATATCCCGGGAGATTTTAGGGACATTTTTCAGGATATCCCATAACCTGCCAGGATATTCTAGAGATATGTTTCAATGTATGTAAGATATTAATGGAATTCAAAGCTTTTCATGGAATTTTCACATTATTTAATAAATTTTCAAAAGGATTCAAGGGATTTCAAAGAATTTTATGGGATCTTGCAATATTTTAAGGGATTTTAAGATATTGGAAGGCATTTACCAGACACCCACGAACCCAAAAAAAAGTTTCATGTAATAAGTAGGCACTCGTCACCGTTTAATCGAATAAATGTAGTTTAAAGAGCGAAAAAAAATAAGCGATAAATTCATTCGTGCAACACTGCAATCTTTATTGGGACAACAAGACGTCATTTGGATGACGACTTCACTTGGAAATTTTTTCAAAATGAGCAATTACATATTGGAAGATCAATTTGAAAAAAATTGTTTTTCTTACTAAACAATTTTAAAATTAGAGTCTTGAAAATGGAATAACTTCAGATTGAAATAGTTTTTCATTAAACAGTTTGGAAATGAAAGCCTTTAGAATTTAATAAATTCCGATTTAAAGAAGCCTTCATAATTATTCGCAACAATCCGCAAATAACAAACATCTTAAATTGTAAACATTCAAACTGGAAACCATCAGAATTAAACAGTTTCTATTTTTAGGCCTAGAACTGAAAAAATTTAAAATACTAACCATTCGAAAATCATTTTTGAAGCACACTAAATTAAAAATTTTCGAAAATATGTACATTAAACAGTTTCTGTTTTTCCAGCAAACAGAAAAAACGATTAAACCAGTCAATAGCTGATTGAACAAATTTAGCTGCAGCAGTTCAGCAAATAAAGGATAAAAACAATTGTGCAATACTTCAATCTTTATTGAAAAAATAAGAAAGCAATATTGTGAATCTTGTAAATAGGTTACGTCACTAATTCAAATTCAGAGAGTAAAGTGGAAAAAATTATGCATATTGAAAATTGATTTTTAAATGCAATCAATATAACAATCGGAAAATTGTCAGTCGAATATTTAGAATTTAGAGGTTTTCAAAATTAGATTGTATTCTGAAGTAAGTTTTCCGCATCCTATGGTTTACAAAATGAAGGCGCTTGGATTGAAGAATTTTGGACGATGTGTGTTAGATTGTATAATCTCAAATCAACATCAAACGAAAAGGAATCCTGACAAGTCAAAAATGAGAATTCAAAAGTATTTTTTAAAGGAATCCAAGTGAATTCTATACATTAATCAAATTTTTGAAAATTAGGTAATAAGCAGATATCTTTGAAGGACGAGATGGCATTCAGCCAAAAAACTTCATGTCTCCTTTTGCGATCCGGAGGCGGAGCCTCAATTATGTCACTTAACAATGAAGCTCAGGATTGAACAAAGTCTGCTTTTTTGAATTATTAACACCCCTCCTCTGAAAAACTTCGTAAATCTTGCATAGGTACAATTTTCCTCTTCACTCCACCCTGTGCAAATATTTCAAATAATTTCGATAAGGAAATGGGATAACGAAGAGTATGAATATCGAAAAATTTTGAAGAATATTCATCTAGTCCAGCTTCTTCTGCTTCGAGAAGATGTGAAGGGCCTTGTCGACATTCGCTTCCTCATTTTGGTGCTCCTTATCGGTAAAAATATGTATATATACGTAATAATATAATATGATATCTCATTTATAGCTTCACAGTGAATCCCAGAAATATCTCTTATCTGAAGTTGGATAAAAACGCTGCAAGCAGTAGACAACTATACATAAATTTATGAATGTGGTTGTGTATTCGACGTCGGATAATTCTTAGCTGCACGCGAGAAAACGTAGTTAACTGTTTGCAGCGTTCTTATATAATTTCAGATAAAAATATACCTGGGACTTACTGTGTTTATCTACACTTTCAATCACATTTCGACTTTTCTGTATATTATATTATATATCACATATAATAATCTATAACTTCATTCATTCACTTTGTCCAAATTGGAGCTTCTATGTTTCCACGTGTTTTTCGCGTGTCTCATGTCAATGTGACAGTTTATTAATATGTGTCTGTTTGAAATCTCAGAAAATTGTTCTCCCACTTGAAGCAACTTGAAGTTGCTCCCTTTGCATGTAAATGCTTAAGTTTGAATTTCAATAGCGATTGTCATAATGAAACAATTTTCATCTAAAATTCTAATTTTTAGTCATCTTGAACAGTTCGAACAGAAGATTCCGTTTTACCATTCGCAAACGAGAAATATACCGCAGCAACCCAGTTGACTAATTAAATCTTCGAACTTATTTTACGTCATTAGGACAAGATGGAAATTTTTAATTTAGAAATTAAATAAAATTTTTCTGTGAGAAAAGAACAGCCTTTCAACTCCGCTTGGATCCGAACCCAGGACCTTTCATTTGCCGGACGACTGTTAGACATACGCTATCGATCATAATTATTTGTCCACCTTTTTTTCAAGAATAAACAAGTCCTTTCAATTTTGATTATATCGAAGCTAATTTTTTTTCTCTTTTAAAGGTTGAAGGCTTCCAAATTTGGTTTCAAATGAGCTCAGAATGAAACCAATTTTTCTACTTTTTAAGCAGATATTGCAGAAATAGCGTGAATTTCGACGTTTCCTTAAATTTCAAGTAACATCCGAAATAATCAAAATTTTTCAATGTTCTTCTTCTTATCTTGAAGCTATATTTTCACAGCATCGCAACAGCTCATAAACTAATAAATAAATCTAAATAAATCTTCAAAATTGAACCTTTTCAAAGAGAGCACTCAAAATAACCTCATTTGAAATTATAAAAATTCCAAATTAATGAATCTTTGATTGTAAATCTGGAAAGTGAATAATCTTCATTTGCCAATTTATAAAAGTGAATAAATTTTAATTTAAAATCATTATAATTCGAGTGTTCTCAAAAAAGTATTCGAAATTACATCATTTTAAACTGTGAACTTTGCAAATTAATGAATCTTTAATTGTAAATCTTAAAAATCAAAGAACTTGAAATTGCAAATCTATGAAATGGAATCAATTCTAATTTTGCATCTTCAAAATTGAATAGTTCTCAGTTTTGAATCTTCAAGATGAAACTGTTCCAAAAAAAATCATTCTACATTACATCATTTTAAACTATAAACGTTGCATATTAATGCATCTCTAATTTTATATCTTAAAGATTGAATGATTCTTCATTTTATAATTTTTGAAGTTTTTAAAGACAAGTCTTAAAGAATTTAGTGCTGTCCGTTTCTAAAAAGAAACGTCAAAATCTGTCAAGAAATAGAGCCTGTACAGAATTATAAATAGCAGATTTTTGGTTTTGACCACTGTGTGGTGCATGTGTCGCGTGTATGTGCGGCTAGAAGTCTTATGAAAAGTAAACCTGTATTTCTCAAGATCGAAATAGAATCTATTTTCTTGGGAAAATTTTTTGTGTACCGAAAACGAACACCCAAAAAGTTCACGATTTAAAAATAGACTTTGTGACTACCCATCTTTCTGGCTCATTAGAGACCGGCATACAACAAATGTACACAACAGAAAGGAAAAAGAGGGGGAAAAAAAGAGAAAGAGTCATCCAAAACCATCCTCACACTCTTTCTTTTCTCCGTCTTTCTTATGCCACTGGGGACCCAACATGTTTCGAAGCCAATTTAAGACTTCCTCATCAGGGTTAATCTATAGGACAACTACAGTAATGGATAATAAAACCTATAATAATAGTGTATAAGCGCATAACAGCTTTTCTTTGTAACAAAAAATTCAAATATATTTATCCAATTTTTTTGATATTTAGATTTAAAAATACTTTGTTATCTTTTCTGTTGAAGTAAAAACATATTTTATTATTGATATGAAATACCTGTTTTTTGGAACAACATGAAAATTGCATCCTTTCAATAATTCACTCTGTAATGCATCCAGTCTGAGCTTTTACCAACTGATTATAGTAATGTGATACTAATGTATCTTTCATGAAATCACATTCCACAAAATTTTTCTTTATCAATTATATTGACGTATTATATTAGCGAAACATAAAATTAAGAGATAAAATAATTTCAATATATAACTTCCTGTGTATAATTTCAAGATTATGCACTCCAAAGTTTGGCAAACACTTCACCACAACACTAATTAGACAAAAAATATCAATTATTTTTCAAAACAAGTTATTTTATTTTTATTTTGAGAGATTAAAGCACAATTCAAATTTTCTAATTTTTACATTTTCAAATTATAAGAAATTTTTTTCTTCACACGGAAAGAAATTGAAACAGACCCCACTGGGGGAGAACACTCGTTCGACTGACTTGTCTATATAGCCACTTGACAAACAAAGCGTTTCTTTGTGAGAGAGAATGACCAGTTTTAAACCCTCGTAAAAATCATCTGTTCGAAGAATGCCAATAGATTTGAGGAAACTATACAGAGAGTATTATTCTCAAATATCAAGATTCAGAATTTATTCTAAAGGGACAATAATAAGAAAGTAAAATACTTTAAACATCAAAATATGAAATTTCATTTCAATTGAAAACTAACAGTATATCTAAATTGTGTACATTCTTCTGGCAACATTATTTTATTCATAATAGTTATCAGGATGACATTTTGAAAATATAGACAGTATATCAATTACAGTATTGTTTGGCCTTTGACGGCTGCGCGTATTTACGTACTCTCGGCTTTTGTTCAGAAGCTGTCGAGGGTTCGAATGCTCAGAGCTGCGAATTCATAAATTATACAAATTATATGAATTAAATCGCGCGAATAATTTTTCTTTATAATCAAGTTTGAATTTTTGGCGAACTTTTCTAAGAAAATTCGAACTGCTCGAAAAAGGTTAGACATTGGTCCATACATTTCCCATAGAAATAAGATTCAATATTTCGCTTTTTTTTCTCGGCCTCATGACTATTCTACGGAGAAATTTTTTTCATATAGACGAAGTGCATAAATAAATGAATTTGAAGATTATTCTTATAATATTTGTTACCTAAAAACCTTTCTTAGCAATTGAACAGTTTTTTCCATATGAAAATGTTGCAGTTTTTTATCCTAATTTTAAATCCAAACTATACATTGTGATCATTCATGATCTAATATCTCGTTTCTCAGGAGAAGCATTCCGCATAGAAATAGTTCAATTAATTGAATTGATTCATTTTAATCTTGTTTTGAAGGTGTCCCATTTGTGCAAGGGATTAAACGTCCAGCAACAAGAGACCCGATGATTTCTTCTATCAGGGAAACTGTATATAACCCTAAAATTATGGGACATTTTAGGAGGCTCCCTGAAAATCATCAATCTGAAATATTTGCTGCAGGTACAACTCTTCTCGAAAGAGACGGGGTTATCTTTGGGTGGCTCAACACGGGGAAGATTCGTCCAATTTATAATCCACAGGGCCAAATGATTATCTATGACTATTTTTTAACGATACATCAGCACCCTCACCTGAGAGGCTTGAAGAGTTTGGCTTGTACCGAGACTGGCCATCGGCTCCTCATGAATCAATACGAATATAAATTACAGTTCAAAATCTTTTGCTTCTGTGATGCAAAAAATTGGACGTTTTGGTGTAATAAATATGAAATTAAATCAGAATTCAAGAACATATTCACTATCCCTCAAAGGTATATCCGATGAGTTTCATGAGTACCTGCGAGACATCTCCTTTTAATTATAATGTTTTCACCAATCCATGCAATTTTATGGAATCTCATGGAATCTCGTGCAATCCCATGCAATTCATAATGATTTTCCTGTTATGAATTTCTTATTATTTCTCGCGATTCTAGAAAAATCTTTATAGGAAATCAGTACAGAAATAAATAATGTTAAGATATTCAAAGAATCTAAGTACAAGATAAAAAAGGTACGAACGAATGTCATATTTAATTGCTTAACATAGCAGTTCGAATTATTTCAGGAAATTTTAAGGAAATCCAAAAGAGTTCGAAGATTTCAAATACACCAAAGGATTTCAACGAATTTCAAGAATCTCCAGAAAATTTCCGCCGATTTCGAGCAATTTTGTCAGATTTTATCTAAATATCACGAGATTTAATATAATTCCAAAGATTTCCTGAAATACCAGAGGATTTTGAAGGAATTTCAAAAGATTTCAACGTATTTTTGACATAAAAGTATACAATTATATTTTTGGTTGAGAATTTTATTGTGCGATTGAAAATATTATGAATTTCTTAAGAAGTCATCTTTTTTGGATGAAAATTAATCTCTTTTGTTCTAGGACTCAACTATTTTGTCGAACGTTCGACTTTTTTGGTTGAATAAAACTGTTTTTTATTTGAAATTACAATATGTTTGGGTTAGAGTATCCATTCTTACATTTGTTGTTGGAAAATTATTTTTTTTTTGCTGTAAATTCAATTTTATGCCAGAAAATATAACTATTCTATTTTTGGTTGAAAATTGATACACACAACTCTCCGTTTAACTCCAGTCGCGGGTATGGCCTACCATGACCGTGAGGCTCTTCCAAGAATTTCTAGGATATTTGTATGAACAATTTTCAGTAGAAATACACAAAATCAATTAATTGTATCTTGTAAAAATGCAGATTTTTCTTATCATAAAACATGGAACTTTTTTGATATTGAAGACTAATTGATGAAAAGAGAATTTCCCGCGTGTATTTGAAAATGAAACCGAGATATGTAAGCGAGTGATCAAACTGCCCGCTTTGTGGCTACGGAACTGCTAAACTCCGCTGAGCTCACGTGCCTCTCTGTCGGCTCCTCGAACCTCATCATCATCATCATCATCATGATCATCATCATCATCATCATCATCATCATCATCATCATCATCATCATC
>JAUMHM010017175.1:0-15207 GCA_032362435.1 Melikaiella ostensackeni
TCAAATTCAAAAATGTCACGCACGTGACATAGGAAGTTTTCTACTTAATATTAGTAGAAATGCTTCACAGTAAGCCCTAGGTATAAATTCTATCTTCAAATTGTATAAAAATGCTGCAGCAGATTTATCCACTCAAAGATAAAATTATCTGGCGAAAAATGAAAATTTATTTGACGAAAATGTTCATGTTACATGCGTGACATTTGTCAAGTGAGTCCGTGAGTCAGGCAATTCAAGATTTCGCAATAGAGAGATATTTGAAATCCCTACATTCACTGTTCATTGTGGTATCTTACCTTTTTATTCTCAAAAGATTTTACGAGCGGTTTCCTTTTACTCTTCGCTCTGTTCTCATCACGTTCTCTCTTCAATGACCAGCAGTAATCAGCTATCATATTCACATTCCATCGACCTCGATATCTCATTTCCATTTCTTTATGTCTTGATGAAAAACCTCTTTCCTTACTTCTCACTGAAATCTCCTAGATTCGTTGGGGACTAATCTATATGTGAGTGCAAATAGTGTAACTTGAGACTCATTCAACACCCTAGATTTTATAATGCGCTATCATTCGTGCCACTATTTCTTTGTAATCTTCACATTCATGATTCCCAAGAAAATTTTTCACAACTTCTTTGAAACTGAGCAAGGCTGCTTTCCCCTTGCCATTCACTGTAGAAATGAAGTGATCATCTCTCATTAGGTTGCCTATTTGGGGTCCATCGAAGACCATCCACCGATGTCCATCACTATGTCAAAAAAAAAACATGAACGGACAGAATTTCTCTTCAGGCAGGTTCTGCGAACATTTTACATGAATCATTGGTTGATCGCAGTAAGGTTCTGCTTCCACCTCTTCACATCAAATTCGGTTTAATGAAGCAATTTGTCAAAGCTTTAGACAAAGAAGGAAATTGCTTTGAATATCTGAAAGAACAATTTCCTATCAGTGACACGAAAATAACTGGAGGTGTCTTCGATGGACGACAAATACGCAAACTAATGAGAGATGATAACTTCATTTCTACAATGAATGGCAAGGGAAAAGCAGCCTGGATCAGTTTCAAAGAAGTTGAGAAGAATTTTCTTGGGAATCATAAGAGTAAAAATCTCAAAGAAATAGTGACTCGAATGATAGCGAATGATTAAACACTAGGGTGTTTGATGAGACTCAAGTTACACTATTTGCCCTCAGATATGGATTACCTTCCAATGAATCTAGGAGATTTTAGTGAGGAGCAAGGGGAGAGGTTCTTCATCAAGACATAAAGACAATGGGAATCAGATATTGACGTCGATGGGATATAAATATGATGGCTGATTACTCCCGTTCATTGGAGGAAGAAAGTGATGAGAACGGAGTGAAGCGCAAAAGGAAACGGCTTGTGAGATCTCTTGAGGATAAAAAGGTCAGATACCATGAGAAACAGTGAATGCAGGGATAATTCCCCGACATTCAATATAACGATTCAGAAATTGGATTTTTTATTTTTGTATAATTATTTATTTATTTCTGGTGCACTTTACTAATTCAGACGAACACACAAAAATGACAGATTGGAAATTTGTACTATTACAGGTCTGTTTATTAGGAGAAATTTAACATAATTTAAATAAAATTACTCCAAAGATCAAAGAGGAATGTTATGCGTAGTGATTTTTAAAAAACTTTAAAAGCGGTAGAAAATTCGACCTGCAGTTTAATTTTTCTGCTAGACTCTATTTCTGGAGCTTATGAAAGATATGCTGCAACATGAGGTGCAACAAATGTAACTCGGCGCAACGTGATTTGCCTCATTTTTGGCAGTTTGGCGTGGACTTGATATTTTTCCGAAATGCGAGCTGCCACAATTTCACAGGTCGCAAATGTGACATTTTAAAAATGTGACTCGACGCAATGTGACTTTCATCATTTTAGCTCGATTGGCGTGGACTTGACATTTTTCCCAAATGGGAGATGCCACAATGTGACTTGCTGCAAGTGTGAAATTTTGAAAATGTGAATCGTCTCGATGTGACTTGTCTTATTTTTGCCAGTTTAGCGTGTACTTGACTTTTTTCGCGAATGTGAAATGCCGCAAATGTGACATTTTGAAAATGTAAATCGGCGCAATGTAACTTTCCTCATTCTTGCCAGATTGGCGTGGACTTGATATTTTTCCGAAATGCGAGATGCCACAATGTGACTTGCTGCAAATGTGAAATTTTTAAATTGTGACTCGGCGCAATGTGACTTCCCTCATTTTTGCCAGTTTGGCGTGGACTAGATATTTTTCCCAAATGGGAGAAGCCACAATGAGACTTGCCGCAAATGTGACATTTCAAAAATGTTAGTCGGTGCAATGTGACTTTCTTGATTTTTGCAAGATTGGCGTGGACTTGATATTTTTTCGAAATGCGAGATGACACAATGTGACTTGGCGCAATGTGACTTTCCTCATTCTTACCAAATTGGCGTGGACTCGATATTCTTCCCGAATCGGAGTTGCCACAATGTGACTTGCTGCAAATGTGACATTTTGAAAATGTGACTCGGCGCAATGTGACTTGCCTTATTTTTGTCAGTTTGGCGTGGACTTGATATTTTTCCCAAATGGGAGATGACACAGTGTGACTTGCCGCAAATGTGATATTTTGAAAATGTGACTTGGCGCAATGTGACTTTCTTCATTTTTGCCAGATTGGCGTGGACTTGATATTTTTTTGAAATGCGAGATGCCACAATGTGACTCGCTGCAAATGTGACATTTTGAAGATATGACTCGACTCAATGTCACTTGTCTTATTTTTGCCAGTTTGGCGTGGACCTGATATTTTTCCCAAATGGGAGATGCCACAATGTGACTTGCTGCGATTGTGAAATTTTGAAATGTGAATCGTCTCGATGTGACTTGTCTTATTTTTGCCCGATTAGCGTGGACTTGACAATTTCCCAAATGGGAGATGCCACAATAAGACTTTCCGCAAATGTGACATTGTGAATATGTGAATCGGCGCAATGTAACTTTCCTCATTCTTGCCAGATTGGCGTGGACGTGATATTTTTCCGAAACGCGAGATGCCACAATGTGCTTTGCTGCAAATGTGACATTTAAAAAATGAGACTCGTCTCAATGTGACTTTCCTCATTCTTGCCAGATTGACATGGACTTGATATTTTTTCGAGATGCGCGATGCCGCAACGTAACTTGCTACAAATATGACATTTTAAAAATGTGAATCGCCTCAATGTGACTTGTCTTATTTTTGCTAGTTTAGCGTGGACTTGATATTTTTCCCAAATGGGAGATGCCACAATGTGACGTACAGCAAATGTGAGATTTTGAAAACGTGACTTGCCTCAAATATAAAATATATTAAAATATGACTTGCCGCACTTCACTTGACCCGACCCGTTTATGAGCACTATTTAATAAAGTTTCAAAAATGTAAAAGAATTTGTTTGAAAATTATAGATAAGAAAGTACGCATCACCCATAGATAGGAAAATTGTGAATATGAGTTCGTAAGCAAAGGAATAAAAAAGTAATATTGTTCCTGAAGAATGAAAAAAAATCTAAAACACATAAAATCCCACTGTTTCAAAAGAATTTTGAAAGAGGACTCTGTAGAATACAAAAAAATACACTCGTAAAAACGAATGGAGCAATTTCGAGAAATTTTATTTCGTAAATTTGAAAAAAAAATTCGAAAAACAAAAATTAGACACGAAGATTTCATCGAAAGTAATTGGGATTACAAAATTTGGGTTCCCCGGGCAATTTACGGGCTTGCAGGTACTTTTGAATATTAAACGATCAAGATTTGTGTGAAGTGTATAAATCTATTCTTTCTCGACTTACGTTGAAGGTGGTACCTCAATCAAAAAACCCAACTTCAAATTCTTCTTTGTATATGTACTTGATGAGCTTATGAGCTGAAGCTCTGGCAACAGCACTAGATCGAATGAATTTTGGTGGTGCCGATGATGGAACGTAACTTCCGTCACGATTTTTCAAAGGTAGATAATAAAAAAGTGCATTAAGGAACGTCAGTATGCGAAGTTTTAAAAACATAAAAAATTTATGAGCTTGCTTACAAAAAATTCCAATCTCTACCGCAGTCGTGAGCTTGATAATTTAAAAAATTTCTGCATTGAACTTTTGTGCATCTTTTCTAAAAAAAATGTAGTACACAATAAATCTATGTACCTCTGAAAAATGTATGCATACTAAAAAATGTTTCTTAATCTGTCTCGGCGCTTTCAAAAAGTTTTAGTTATATTTGTGTAATATTTATAATTTTACATTATTCAATATGAGAAGTTTCAAGAATATAAAAAATTTATGAATTCGTTTTAACGAAGCCCTAATCTCTACCGTAATCGTAAGTTCAATAATTGTTTTAATTCCTGTGTTGGAGTTCTGTGCATCTTATTCAAAAATTTGGTATACAATAAAACTATATACCTTTGAAAAATATGTGAATATTAAACATTTTTTTTATCCTCTTCCGACGTGATTAAAAATGTCAATATTTTTTTGTTATTTCACATGATTCAACATGCGATGACTCTGAAATAAAAATAATGAAATAATTTTAGTTGGAAGCGTTAAAGAAAAACAAAGCTTACAATCGGGGAACTTCAAAAAATTAAAACTTTGGAATCTTTAAAAAAATTGGAAACGTTTCCAGCGTTTCTTTGGAAATATCCAAATTATGAAACATTTCAAGTGTCTGTTTTTTACGATGTTTCAACTAATAATAAGTTTGACGTACACCTAAGCTAGAGAATTAAAGAATTTAAAGAAATCAAAAGATTTTAGAGGATTAAAAAAATCAATTGAATTTAGTAAAATTAGAAAAAAATTCAGTCAGCTTTCAAGAAAATTAAAGAGAATTCCAGTGAATTTGAAATAATTTAAGAAATGAAATTGAATTTCAAAGTCGATGAATATTGATGAAATTTTCGAAAATCCAAATTCAGTGATTGAAATTTTGTGCCATATTTCAATTGCTCTGATCTTTAACTAGTTTTAACTTTTTTCGCAGTTTTGAATTGGATATCATTTTTAATCCTTCGCGAGTATACTGGGTCTTTAAAGGAACAGTCGAAATTTCAAACTCAAATTTCCCTCCCATGAATAGAGGGCGGGCTTTGGCTACATCGTCTAAAAAAATTAGGTAGTAGTGGGGACAAAAGGTCAAAATTTGCTTTTACCTCTTTTTCGATGATTAATTAGGTTTTCTTGATATTAATAATTTCAGAGCTTGAATTTCTTCTCTTTGGAAGGTTGAAAGCCATCGAAATTCTGTATAAACTGAGCCGAGGATGAAGCCAATTTCTCCATTTTTGATTCTTTGCTCTTTACTCTCTAAAAATTTTTTATTCCTTTAATTAGAAGTTCCTTAACTGAAAGATGTCTAATACAATGTACTAAGCAATTGCCCGGATGTATGTGTGTGAATGTGTGTGTGTGTGGATGTTACACTTTCTTGTGAAGACGATAACTTGAAGACAATTTCAGATAAATTAATGAAATCTGGAAGGCCTATTTTCACAACTAATATCTGAAAACTGACCGAAAGATTTCTTAAAATAATCATTACAATTTTTTTCAGCGCTTTATAATATTTTTTAAAATAGGTTTTCTATAGTAAAACTTTTTTCATTCACATAGTTCGAAGTTGATGCAAGAATATAAAAGATTCCTTGTTTTGAGACGAATCGATTGACCTATAATATTAATATATTTTATAGAAGATTAACATAATTTCAAGTTGATGCAAAAGCAGAAAAGACTCAATTCAATTTCACAATTTCACATACTTTCAAACGATAAAATTCCAAAGTTAATAAGTCTTGAAGTTTGAATCTTAAAGTTTAAGAATTTCCAATTGCAAATCTATACGATTGAATAAATTTCAATGTCAAACCTTCAAATTTGAACTATTCCAAAAAAAGAATTTGAAATTATATCATTTCATTCTGTGAACATTTCAAATTAATGAATATTTAATTCTAAATCGTGAAAATTTAAGAATTTTAAATTGCAAATCCATAAAACTGAATAAATTTCAATTTTAAATCTTCGAGAATTAAAGAAATTCCAATTTCACATCTTCACATTCGAACTATTACAAAAAAAGCATTGAAACTCACATACTTTCAAACTATAAAATTTAAAAGGGAATAGTTTCTGATTTTAAATCTTAAAAATTGAAGATATTTCGTTTGCGAATCTGTGAGCTCAAATGAATTTAAATTTTAAATTTTCGTAATTGAAGTATTCCAAAAAGAGCATTTAAAATTTGAAGTGTCTCGGCGTCCCGAAATTCGGGACGACTAGCCTATTTCCGCCATACGGAAAATTAAATTTAGAAAAGTAATAAAACTAAAAATTAGGTTATGTTTTATAAAGTATCATCTCGAAATTCGGGACGACTAGCCAAAAGCGCAAGATTTGCTGGTCGTCCCGAATTTCGGGAGGACTAGCACTTTTCACACATTCTTTGAGTTCAGCTGCATTTCATTGAAGAAAAAAATAAAATATATATAAAACAAGAATTACTTTTAGCCAAATCACTACCGGCTTTAATTTTCTTAATACTGTAATTCGCCGTGGTCCAGTGGTTAAAGCAACTTATTTGTAACGCTGCCGTTCTGCGTTCGCGTACTCGTGCTTCTTTTATTTTTTTCTATTATAACAAATTCGCTGCAAATTTAAAAAAATGATGCGCAGTGTCGATCTTTTCGGGCAACGGTGAAAAAAGTAGACAGGCGCAGCGAAAAAAGTGACGCACAGTGAAAAAAGAAAGTAACGTGCGAACTAGTGAACGAACCCTGTGGCCTGCTTCAGTAAATGAAGGTGAACTCAGAACTATCGCGTTGTATCTAATGCCACCACTCCTGACTTTCCTGACCAAACACTGCTACCAACTTACTGTTACAGCCGTATTATTGCCATGGTTTTGACTATTGCCATTGTTATTGTTGCGTCAATCCACAACAAATCGCCTCTTTTTGAAACAAAAAAAAAACAGGTAAAAAAACTGGCAATTTTTAAACAAATTATAGAAAAAGTATTATGTCCTATATGTTGAAAAAGTGACGATTTTAAACTCATGAAACTTCACACTCATCTTAAATCTCTGGCTTTTTCAACTTGTAGCAAAATGTACTACTGAATCGTTTTCCTCGTTACAAATCCCCTATCGAAATGAGCATTAATAAAAAGAAAAGAGATTCGATTGGAAGTAATTTCTATTTTATGTATAAGTATTTTATTATTCACTACTTCTTTCAAAAATTTGCAGCTGAACATAAAGGATTAGGGAAATTATGTATCCGAAAAATTGAGATTATAAAAGCGTATTTTTTACGGAAAACTAGTCAAATGTGTGCAAAATTCTAGTCATTTGGGATGACTAGCCAAAATTGTAAAATTGCTAGTCGTCCCAAATTTCGGGATGACTAGATGTAGCCTTTAAAATTATATCATTTTATACTGCCAACATTACGAATTAATGAAACTTTAATTGTAAATCGTGAAAATTTGAGAATGTTACATTGCAATCTATAAGATTAGATAAATTTCAATTTTAAATCTTCAAGAATTGAATAATTTTCAATTTTACGTCTTCGAAAAAGATCTATATAAAAGAAACAAACATTCAAAATTAAGTCATTCTCTATTTCGCACATTAAATATTGAAGAGTCTTCAATTGTAAATATTTAGAGTTGAAGAATGTTCTGGTGTAAATATTGAAAATTGAACAGCAGATTTAAAAGAAAATTGCAATATTACATCATTTTAAATTGTAAATATTTCACATTGATGAATCTTCAATTGAAAATGATAGAGATTGATGAATTTAAAGTTTAAAATTTTTCAAATCTATAAAATTGAATAAATTTCAATTCCAAATCTTCAAAATTGAATAATTTTCAATTTGATATTATCAAGATTGAACTATTCCAAAAACCATTCAAAATTGCTCCATTTTATAATGTAAACATTCCAAATTAATGAATATTCAATTGAGGAATCTTGAAAACGGAAGAATTTTCCATTGTAAATCTTCGCAATTGAACTACATATCCTGAAAAAACATTCAAAATTGCATTATTATAATTTGGAAATATTCCAAATTAGTGAATCTTCAATTGTAAGTCATGACAATTGAAAAATCTTCAATTGGAAATCTTCAAAATAAACCTATTTCAGGATTTCAAACTATAAACAATCAAAATTGAAAAGTTGCTATTTTAAATTAAATTGTTTGAAGGTCGATGTAACTATTTTAATATTTATTTCAATCAGTATGATTATTATTAATCATATCTCATAGTTACTTTGATTTTAAGCATTTATTTTCATTTGATAATCAGACAATTATAGTAAAATGAGATGCATGTTATAAGCGCGCGTAGCACGCTATTTTTGCTAGTTCAAATTTAAAAGAAGGCAAATCAAACAAATAATATTGGATGTTATGATTGGTGTACATAAATCATTACATAAAAAAATATAAGCTCAATGAAATACATTGACCTTCATTTTCTACACATGTGTATCATTAATACTATTTTACCTTGAGAAACTCAAATCATCCAATGTATGACTAAATAGTACATAGATTAAAATTTCATAAAATTGAACGTCAGCACAGTTATTGTATAAGTACGCAAACTCTTTTTATACTACTCGGGACCCACATGTTTTGAAGCCAGTTTAAACTTTCTCATCAGTGATAATTTATAGGAAAACAACAGGTGCAAAAATGAAAAATTCTTACATTAGGAAATCATTATTATTACTCTTTTTTTGTTTCTTCTCATGACACAAAATTTTAACATCATCCCAATTAAGATCATGCCCATGTGTAAGTCTATGTTTTCTAAGTACCGAATAATATTTTGCACTTCTATGAAAATTGGTTTTATGTTCCTCTTCTCTTGTTCTAAGTACCTCCTTGTTTGTCCTATATAAACAGCATCACATTGTTCACATTTAAGTTTGTAAATTACACATTGTTTTTCAAGTTCCTCATATTTGTCCTTACCCAATTTCACAATCTACTTGCTTTTGAAAGGAACTCTCTATATCGTATGTAAGCCCAATTTTCCTAACATTGATTTCAAGATACTTGACATTTTTCCAAAATAAGGTATACCAACCGTATGAAATTCTTTGAATCAGAAGAACTTCTTAGTAAAATTATCAAAGAATCAATTACCCTTTCGGCGTGATCAATTAAAAAAAGTGCTGCCATTTTAAAATCAATTGAAAATGTTAAAATACAAATAAATCACATTTTTGTCTCCTTTGTCGTAGTAGCCATGTTTCCTGATATTCCGTGTGGAAGAGTTAAACTTGCTCTTGAAAATAGATGGGCTATGATCAAACTTCATACGAAGATTGCGAGAAAACAATTTCTTGGCTCTAATCAATATGTTTTTTGTTCTGTTTCTTTTAAATTCAGTGGTTCTTTTTATAAACAAGAATTTGGAACTTCGATAGGCTCAGTCTTGTCCCCAATTATTGCTGAAATTGTGATGAAAGATTTGGAAAATGATGTTTTTGACAGAACTAATTTTGATTTGGACTTTTATGCACGATATATTGATAATTCTGAACTTTATTCACATCAAAAAAATGTACATATCTTACTTAATGTATTAAATAGTATACATCCAAGATTACAGTTTACTGTTGAAATCGAAACAGAAACTAGATTGAATTTTCTTGATATGACCTTGATAAAAACTGATGAAAATTATACTATAACTGATTGGCACAGAAAAACTATTTGTTCAGGGAGGACACTGGATTTTAATTATAATCATTCTATTCAAAACAAAAGAGGAGTCGTAATAGTATATTACATTACGAGTAGTGTTAGGCACGTCTTTGTATGGGGAGATCAATGTTTGCAAGACGAGTTATAGGCGGCGCGAGGTTTTATGACGAGTTCTGCAAAGTTCTGAGTTCTGAGCTCCACGTGAAAAGACGTGTGTAATGCTATGAGTAATGTACGATATTTTATTCGAAATCAGCATTTTACGTGCCTACAGGGCCGTCTGAAAAATGAGCGTTGTGTAGCCCCTTGCCGAAACGGTGCGCGAACTCATCTGCTTGGGTTATGATTGGTAGTATCGTATGGCGTAAAATTTGAAATATGGTTCGGTCCGAGTTTGAGTGCCATCTGATGTCATTATTTTTCCCAACAGTAGGGTTAAAGAAAACATTGTGCGTTATTTAGTGGTCATTTGTGAAACTATTTACTTGTCATTGTGGCGCTTTTGGAACTAATTACGTGACACCAGCTGTCACCATTTGGTAATGGGCTATACAAGGCTTATTTTTCAGGGGGCGTTGCAGGCTCATAAAATGGTGGTTTCAAATAAAAATGAAAAAATCACCATTAAGTTCTTACCTTCAAATCGTGAGAATATCAAAAATCCATTAACTATTCATACTTACGCGAACAACCTTGCTTCCTAAAATACGCCAGGTGCGAGAAAAATAATTTAAAAAAAATCAAGTTCAGGAAAGCGACTATTCTAGAGATGCGCCTTCAAAGCAACGATCCCGTCCTTCAAATAATAGGGACCATTAATATTTCATTCCCTGGGGCTTCAATCTTCCAGTCTCTATAAACGGCTACAGGGAACTGACTTAGCGGACCCAGCCAGGTATCAAAAGAACAAATCTAAAAAATATAAATATATAATTAAAAAACTTCAATGAGAATAAATGAAAAAATATAAATTCTCTCATAATCACAAAACTTACCCTTAAAAGAGCAAAGTCTTGTAAAATTATGACCATCCAATAAGATATTCTGCACTTGTAGTGGTCCTTGCTTATCTACCAGAAGTTTAACTTGACTCTTTTTGGCTTCCAAAGCACTTCTGGACAATCAGAACCACTTCGGTGGAACCGTAACCTTATCTTTATTTAAAGTCACCGTATGATCATGAAATAAGCGTCTTACGTTCCCCGCGATTGAGACATATGAAGCAGGAACCTGAAATAATAAACAGTATAAGTTTTTCTGAAACATTTATCTCTTATTCACAAGATAAAAAATAAATAAAAAATAAATAAAATTTGACACTGCTCAACACTCCTATACAGATTTAAGTTCAAGTGGCTCAATTTCAAACATTTGACTTCAAATTTTTTTTCAAGTAAGAGCATTTAACTTTGCAGTAATCAGCTTGTAATATTTCTTTGTGGCTTAAATTAGTACATTGCAAAAAAAATATTCACCTTCTAATATATATTTTGACTACATTTTTTTAAATTGTTTCAAAATATTTTTTAAATAACTTCCTTCACCGGTTCTCACATCTTAAAAATGTCCTAAACATGTTTCAGCTTCAGGTTTAATTATAAAAATTGACAATACCATTTTAAAACACTCAATGAAATAAAAGGAATTAAATTAATTAATAAATCAAGACAAAATGAATTTTTCACTACGGGCGGTAGCATATTCTAGTTTTGGATAAGATAATAGTTTAAAAGGGCTTTTAAACATATTGTACAATAAAATTAAACTTGTTGCTACTTACTTGTATTAGGGACAAATCATTTACCCGGAAGAAATAATTTCCTAGGCGCAGTACGCCAGGTAATCCGTAGACATGAATCTCCTCCAGCAACACCCTTTTAATTATATCCACTTCTGGAAACGATTTCCAGAAATCCGGGTCAACGATTTTCTGCTCCTTGTATATTACAAAAAATTGTCTAAACAATGCAAGTTCCCGCCATAATACTAAATTCTTTAAGAGACGTTTTTTCCAGTCGAGATCCTGGAATGATCATGCATTTCCTCTTTTGGCTCTCGACACAAAATTTCCCCCGCTTTTGAGACATCACTAAGTCAATAGGATCATCGATCCTCTTTCTTTTTACTGAATCAAGCGGCTCCACACTTTTCGCGATAGAAAAATCCCCCTCATATGTATACATTTGATTATCCATCCCCGAACTTGTTGACGGCCCAGGAATACACAGTTAATCGTTTCCGACTGAATCAGCCGAACTCGCAACGAGTTGTTTATCATTTCCCGCCAAAGTATTGATTGATGATTGAACGCATTATCTCCGAAATTTACAATCAACTTGCGATTCGACAATTTTGAATAATTCGTTCAAAGTCTCCGGAGAAAGAACAAATTCATTTCATAAGTTTAAATTTGAAAATCGTACGGAATGTCCATATTTTAAAGGAATTAAGAACATTCAGGGAAGTAAGGTGAATCATACAAACATATAGCAATCAAGTATTAAGCAGGGAACCATAATTAGTTTAAACGTACAGGGCTTTTTGAGTAAAAAAGATGAGTTGGAAGATGTTATGCAAAATTTGAAACCAATGATACTGGCTTTAAACGAAACACATGTTTATGATGATATATCAGTTCATAAATTACAAATAAACGGGTACAAATTAGTAAAATGCAACACGTCTTATGATAGATCAGGTGGAATATTAATCTACATTAAAAATGGAGTAAAATTTGAAGAAATTGGAAGTAAAGAATACAAAAAGCTTATGAGAAAGTTTTAGAATTGATAGTATGTAAAAAATAAGATAGAAGAATATTTTTAGAAGAATAACTTATTTACAGAACACCAATCTGGATTCAGAAAAGATTATTCATGTGAAGCAATGCTACAGGATGTATTGACTACATGGAAAGAAAAAATTAGTGAAGGCAACGTAGTATTAGTGGTCTTCTTAGATCTCAAAAGAGCTTTCGAAACTGTTAATATAAACATGTTATTACAGAAATTAACAAGTTATGGAATAAATGGGTCTGTTTTGAATTGATTTGAAGACTATTTAAAAGATAGGAAACAGTATACTTAATGGGGAAATATGAAATCACACAGTATGTGTTCAGAATGGTGTGCCGCAGGGCTCAGTTTTAGGACCTGTTTATGTATGTACAATGTGCAAATGAATGATACTATTGATGTCGTAACTAAATGTATATTGAAATTATTTGCAGATGATACGATGATTTATTGCGTGACAAAAAGTGTACTTGAATCTGAAGAGATAATAAAGGAGGAACTGAAAAAAGTTGAAAATTGTTCAGAATGTAATGAATTAAAAATTATTACGCAAAAGACGAAATGTATGATAATTAGCCGTGCAAAAAAAAACCTTGACAATATAGAGGTAAATCTGGAAGTGGATGGAATAGAAATTAAAAGAGTTAAAAGTATAAAGTAATAATTGACGAAAACTTAAATTTGAATGAACACGCAGAGTATTTAGTTAAGAAGATTAGTAAAAAGTCATACTTTCTCAAAAGACTGTCTTATTCCATATCACAATACACGCGAGTAATTATTTATAAAAGTATTATATGTAGCACCACACTTTGAGTACTGTTCGACAGTTATGTATAATGTAAGTGAAACCTCTTCAAACGAGCCACAAAAATTCCAAAATAGGGCATTGTGAGCAATATTACATTGTAATAGGTATACGGCGGTAGATGATATGCTTGAAGCATTATACTTTATGTCGGTAAGACCGAGAATTGCACTGAACGTTTGTGTATTTCTGTATAAAGCTGAAAACGATCTGTTACCGAATTTCATAGGTAATCGAATGAAGAATGTACTTGAAAAAGATAACTATAATACACGAAGTAAAGAAAATATGCAAATGATGTTCAGACGTACACGTACGTATATGTACACACGAGATAGCGAAAAGCTATTAAAGAATATCAATCAATCAATCCCCCCCTCTTCCTCTCCCCCTCTCTTTCTCCCTCTATATCTTTTTCTTTCTCGGAGTTACTGGAAACTATTCAATTATAATTACGATTAAAAAATCATAATATCCGCACAAATTATTATTTTAATCTTAGTACATGAAAATATCTAAAAATCACAAAATTATTTTTATTTTAGTGCATGAAAATATAGGACAAAATTTTTTTTTAAAAATATTTGTATTGCATCATAATCTATGAATAACAAATTTTCACATTTGGGAATAAAAATTAAATAAACCCTGTCTTATTTTAATTTTTGTGCAGGGAATATATAAGAATAATAAAATTATAAAGGAAATGATAACATTTTTATGGCATTATAATCTATAGATAACAGATTTTGACTTTTAAGAATAGAAATCAGAAAAATCATGATAATTATTTTAACTCTAGTGCCTAAAAACACATAAGAATCACAAAATTATAAAGAAAATGATAAAATTTTGTATCACATTATAATCTATAGATATTAAACTTTGACTTTTTAGAAATGAAAATAAAAATATCTGCTCGCATCGCGGGCATATTCTTGTCGCGCGGAGCGCGCTTCGCTCGCAAGTTTCAGCGCGCCCAGTGCGCGCGATTCGGTCATCGCGCTTCGCGCTTCGTGTTATATGTTTTTTACAAATTACTAAATTTGTTTTTGATTTCAAATGAAGAGGGAAATTTATTTACTTGAAGCTCTATCGGCCTTAAGGAATACATTCTCATTATAATATTCGCGTTCGATTTTCTGCTGTCACCGTGTAATATATACAAATAAATAGTTAAAAAGACGATTTAAAAATTTCCTTGATGATTTACGATTGGTCTCATGAAGAAATGTTCAACGGCAATTTTATTTAACTTTTCAAAAGCACAAATTCTGCTCTTCTGACTTTTTTTCTTATCTCGCGTCGTTTGGCTCAAATATTGAAATTAAAATATTCCAATATCATTTTCCATACTTAGAAAAGAAACTATACCTATCGAAAACGTTTTTATCCTCTTGACTTTTTCTCATATCGTGCATTGTTTGGCTTGAAATTTTCATATTCGTTTCTTTTTTTGAATGTTGAAAATGCTATAACTCTCATAATTTTTTTTTATCGGAAAAAGTCATGAGGATAAATTGTTCAACTTTTTGAGTACTACGAATAGTCGTACAAATAATTTTTAAGTCTTCAAAAAAAATGGTCTAAAAAATTTTGAAAATGCTCTAACTTTTTTAATTTTTATCCAAAATGACTGGCTAACGAACTTAACCGTCAGTTTTCAACACTCGAAGAGTGTACCTAAGGCCATTCCAATAGATTCATTCTTTCTAAAGTTATTGTGCTCACAGACAGACATACATGCAGACACATTCGTAAAAACCTGTTTTTCGGGTTCAGGGGGTCTCAAAACGTGCACGTTTGACAAGAATTGGGG
>JAUMHM010017185.1:0-17078 GCA_032362435.1 Melikaiella ostensackeni
GAAACGAGACCAGAACCGAACGAGTTACGCTTACCCTGAAAGGGATTTGGCTTAATGGTATAATAATAATAATAATACAAGTACCATTATCAACTTTTACTGCAATACTGGGTTGGGAAGTTTCTGGCAACGCTTCAGGGCTTTTTGATGCAACTTTATTTGCTTTTGTGGGATATGTGATATGAAAAGGAAGTTATAGTGCAAACAAACTGACATTATTAATTGAAATATGCAGAGTATCACTTTGTCAATAAACGAAATTCGCAGCAAAAATTAATCAAGAACAACATTTTTATAAATTAGTATAGACATTAGGGCGTAGCGTAAAATACAATTTTCAGAACATAAAAATCCCTGGTTCGAGTGGGAGAAATAATATATTACCTGATTGTTGACGATTAGCATAGTATAGTATAGTAATGAAATTTCATTCATTCATTCATTTATTAATTAATTCATGAATAAAGTTTTGGAACCCGGACTATGATGGCAACACTGCTCAATACTGCTATTTCGCCATAACCTCAAAACCAAAACTTCAAAAGAACTCTGGAGGGGATATTTGCGTCAATCAATCAGGTGAGCTATTATTTTCCCCCTCTCAACAGGGACGCGTAATGGGATATTCCTCGCGGTAGTTGAATACAATATTGTGTGCGACTAGTGGTCGAACAATATACTATTTTTTCATTCACTTCAAAATTTCTGCTTTTATTTGAAAACTGCCAGAAAGTTATGGAAATTTTTGGAAATATATGCGAAGTTTTGGAAGTCTATGGAAAGTTACTGAAAACAAAGAAGAAGGGATGTATGATAAGAAAGATAGAAAATTGACTTGAACTTTGGTCAGGAGTATATAATGAATCACTGGGTAGCCAAGGAATCGGTCTGATTATTAAGGAGAGAGCAAAACAGCATATCAAACAGTATGCATGTGTATCTCCTAGATTATTATGGGCTAAAATAAAAGTAGAAACCAGAAGACTTCTTATAATAGCATGCAACGCTCCAGGTAATGGTTGACAGTAGTGACATGAAAGATACCTTCCGGGACTCGTTAAACTATATTGTAGGTGCTTGCGATTCTAGGGAAAGAATCATACTACTAGGATATATGAAAGGATATGAAAGGCTGGGTTGGTGTGCAATGCGAAGGTACCGACAAGGCACTTGGTCATTTTGAAAATCTAAAGAACGAATGGTAACGGGAAGAAATTGATTAGCTCACACTATGATATAATATAATAATTATACTATATTGTAATGGCTTGTTTATTACAAATAACTGATTTAGAAATAGAATGCTCCACATGTCGTATACTTGGTGCAGAGGCGAAAGCAGCAATATAATTGACTTTGTTGTAGCGGATGAGAGACTGAGAGGGCTAGTAAGATATATAAGGGTTATGAGAGGCTGAAAGACTGTATGAGTGATTTTTTCGAAAAATTGTCTAAAGTTAAATCTATAGAGCATGAAAACTGTGACACGGAAGAGGGACGCTGGACAATAACATTGTAGGTGGTGGAAGAAGAATCGATATCTTCGAAATTATATCCGCAATTAAGAAACTAAAGAATGGTATGGCGTGGATTGTATTACCGCTCATATGTGTAAGAGAGGTTGTGGATATTTGATTGTGTGGCTCAGCGATGTTATAAATATGTATGCTAAGACCGGTGAAGTCCCCAATGTTTGGAGAAAGGTGATTATTGTTCCACCCTATAAGGAAGAGGATGATAAAGGTGACTGTACTAATTACAGAACGATTAGCCCACAAGTACCGCACAGTGGGATAGGAGCCGCGAGAAACTGGCCATAACTCGAGAAATTATCTTATTTGTATAAAACTTACGATTTAGGGGTTTTTCGAGTTCCAGATTGAAAATTTTGGGTCAAAAAGGTCAAATTTAGAATGGCCGAGCCAATATGGCGACCAAAATTTATAAAATAACATCTGGTTTGCATGAAACTTATTTTCTAGGGGTTTTTCGAGTCATGGATTGCAAATCAAGGGTTGATAACTTGAAATCTAGAATAGCCGATACAATATGGCGACAAAGGTTTATAAAAAAATCATCTGATTCGTATAAAACTCATTTTGTAGTGAAGTTTTGAGACACAGATTAAGAAATGTCGAATGTTTAAATATAAATGCTAAGCAAATTTGATGAATATCGAATAATTTAAACAAAATCTTTGCTGACATTTTGTACCCTCTATTTTAGATTTTAAATTTTTGATAAAATTTTTTCTGGATATATTGGATCGGCAATTTTTAATTCTAACTCATTGACCCAAAATTTGGAATTTGTGACTGTTCGACCCAAAATTTATAATCGTTGACTCGGAAGCCCCCGAAAAAATGAGGTTTTACAAATCGGATGATTTCTTATGAATTTGGGTCGCCGTATTGGGTCAGCCATTTTGAATTTTAATTTTTTTTATATAATATTGAGAATCTGTGACTTTAGAAACTCCTAGGAAATAATAAAAGAATAATCTGTGGAATTTCGTCAGTTTTTTCATGCCTGCATCTCTCGGTGAACCCCTGGGAGCCAGCACTCATGCATCCTTCTTGTTAGTGAAATATTTGATTGTTGGAATGGTGAAAAATTGTTAAGAAATACGAAATTAAAGCATAATTTCTGGAATAATAATTGATAAATCAATACAAAACTTCATTATCAGCTACTGCAATGTGTCTAGATACCGTAAAAATACTGGATTAATTATTTTGAATTTTCGACTTTTGGCCAGTTTTTCCGGGTTTATAGTCACAGAATTATGTGAATTACAATCCTAACCCTCTTTAGCGTTTCGTCAGGGGCAAGGCACCACCGTTACTGGTAACAGAAGTAATTTAGGTCACATCCCTACTTCTTTCCAACGACTCATAGCGGATGGGAAGGCACCCCTGTGGCTGGTCACAGAAATAACGCAGTTCTCACCCCGACCTCTTTCCAAAGTTTTATGGGAGGAGGGGGGGAGCACCCCTGCGATTGGTCACAGCAATAATGTTGGTCATGCCCCACCCCTTTCCGACTTCTCGTGGTGGGCGGAAGGCACCCCTGTGACAGGTCACAGCAATAATGTTGGTCATGCCCCCACCTCTTTCCAACTTCTCGTGGTAGGCGGAAGGCACCCCTGTGACTGGTCACAGCAATAATGTTGGCCATGCCCCCACCCCTTTCCGACTTCTCGTGGTGGGCGAAAGGAACCCCTGTGACTGGTCACAGCAATAATTTTGGTCATGCCCCCACCTCTTTCCAACTTCTCGTGGTGGGCAGAAGGCACCCCTGTGACTGGTCACAACAATAATGTTGGTCACACCTCTACCCCTTTCTAACGTCTCGTGGGAGGCGGGAAAGTACCCCTGTGACTGGTAACAGAAATCATGTTTAAGATATCGGTTTAAAAGTGTTTGACTCGTTTTTCTTGTGAATTTTGTGTTTCTCATAAATCCTACAGCAATCCGCATTAAAACATTGTCGTCACAGATATCGCAATCTTGCGTAATTTCTTTATTTATCAACTAAGGGGTGAAATGCGAGTAGGGACTCCTGGAAAAGCGGAAGTGTTATGATCGATCACACTCCTGTATCTGTTTCAGAAGAACTAGTTCTTTTATTTATCAAATAGGGGGGTGAAACTCAAAAGACAATCCGTAAACCCCACTAGTACCAAGTTTCATAAAAATCTGGTCTTTTAGTAAATTTTTTTAAAAATTGATTGCAATCTTAGATTCGAATTGCGATCTCAAAATTGTTTATCAGCAAACCGAAAAACCTATCATATTAGTACGGAATCAAAACAAAGCTCCGAACTTTTTGCATAACCCTTCCCAAGCCGATAACGTTTGCCTATAGACAGAAGCTATTTTCCTAAAGCAGCTTTTCACCTGCGACATCTACTATTTCGGTTTTTTACTGGGTACCGTAGGCAAAACTAGTTTTTCCAAAAGTACAATCGGGTGAATCTAGTTTTAACTGAAATTTTCAGTTAAAACTCGAAATCAGATTGAATTTGAAAATTTTTCGGGTTTTCACAAAAGCACTTGATTACTTTGCGTTTTGAGTACTTAAAACTAGTTTCGACAAACACTCTGTGGTAATTTCGCGCTTTACTAGCTAAAAACAGTGTTAACTGAATTCGGGTGGAAACGGTAACATATACATGAATAAATGTTTAACAGTGGCTCTCTTCGACGAAGAAAGTGTTGATCTCGGGACGGTGAAAGTGCGCGGAGGGGCGTTTGCAGGAGGAATATTATACATGCAAGGATAGGGATGTGTGGAGGACAATTAAATTAATTAGGAGAGTGACGCCTGAAACGAAAGATTTTGGATCTCATGGGTCTTCGTGAACAGCTATGCTTAGTGGATGTTGTTGGGGTAAAGAATATAGATCTTCCTATGTATTTAGGAGTTATTTTGAGTGTCTATGTGTAAATCGTGATGTACGATGGCTCTGTGAAGCTCCTCACCTGAGTTGATTGCTACAGAGATTGATCAGTGGCCCGTGTCAGAGCGATGTTATGGGACGAATGTGTTGTTTGAATGAGCAGCACGCGACTTTTAGATAATTCTAAAACCTATCCCTTCTCCTACACATCTCTTATTTGCCCTTACCATGAAAATTCCTTGATCCGTGATAGTGGATTAAGGTAAGTAACCGAACGGATTACGCTCACTCTGAAAGGGATTTGGCGTGATGATGTAATAACAAAAATAATAGTAATATTCAATATCCATTGAACTTGCAGGATTCCAAGAAATTTTCACATGATTCAAAAATTTTCGAGTGACTTACACAATTTTCAAAAAGAAATCACGGGAATTCAAAGGATTGCAAAGATTGCCAGGGATTTATTTATAGATTTCATGTAATTTTAATAGATTAATAGATTTGGTTAATCACAAATTTTTCCGGATTAAATTAAAAGTACAATACCTCACATTTTTTCAAATTGAATCAAAAAGACATGCAATTGCTCAAAAGAGGCAAAAAATTTTGATATTGTCCTGATTTTGGTACAATGAGAACAATTTTTTCGTGCTATCAATATAATTGCATGTTTCAGCAGTTTAAAGTAAAGAATTTTTAGGCCCAACATTTTCAAATTTTTTGAAAAACATTTATGCAATTAATCAAATCTGAAAGAAGTGCTTTTTGCGAATTTCCAAGTAATCCTAACTTCGACAAATTTTTCTTCTTTACTCTCCAGTTTTATATTACTTTCACTAACAAAATTGTACTCATAAAAAATTCGTCATAAATTTTTGGCTTACAGAAAAATGATAAAAAAATTGGTCAAAAATTAAAGCTTCGAAAATCATGCGCAACGTGAAGATACTGACCGTTTACAACAACTTTTTTGGCCTTGATTTGTCTTCCCAAAATGCAGCTTTTCTGCACTGTATTACGTTTCGAGTGTCAAAAACTCAGGTTTTTACACCACCCTTTAGCGCACGGAAGCGGTCTCGCGTTTGTTCATACTTTTTTGTCATGATGAAAATAATACATTTAATTATGTTTGTGATTTGAATTCATATTTTGATTGATTCTGAACTTGATTTTTCAATTTTCCATCATTTTTTCGTTATTTACTGAAGTTTTTCTAATTTTGAAGCAACGCAAAAACGCATGATACAATTTTGTCTGGAAAGTAGCACGAAAGCGATACAAATTTTGCGTTGTTCATAATTTTTTAAAGTATATATTATAAATGTGGTAAATATTTCAATATTTTTTTCGAATTATGTGACTAGCTTCTGAAATATTCAACACTTGCCGATCGTACATACATGTTTAAGGATTTTTCTGGAGATTGAATTTGGAACAAAAAAGTCGAAGAATTAAAAAGGGTAGGCATGCATTTCTCAAAGATATGTAGTTTTATTAAGTATTTAATTTTATCGGAAAGATGCATTCAACTTCGACGCAGCAAATAAAAACATAAGTATCTTCCACACCCTTGCCTCCCCCTTCGTTAGATGTTTACCTATCTAAAACATGCAATCATGATTCCTGCTCATACCTATACTCTCTCCCACAAGAGCACATCAGCGGGAAAGGACGAAATTTCGTCCAGTTTGCGCATATGTCATGAAAGTGTGGAGTTAAGGCGTGGTTTACTGATTTTCAAGTTTCCACTTTAGACGTTTTGAATTTCGTCTTGTAGAGGAATCCTTTTTTTCAACATTTATGGCTTCTCTTAAATTTCACAGCCGACGATCCCGCGACAAGCAGACCCCGACCCCGGGGATGACACAAGTTCTGACAGTGACCGCATCTCGGACAACGATTAAGAAGATTCTGCACTAAAATTAAGAATTGGTAAGAAAACTGAAATCTTACTTCTCGTTCATGTGAATTCAATTCAATTTATTTCTTATTTTTTTATTTCGATTGTGGAAATATTAAGATTTGTAAAAATTAAAAACGTACATCTTATAATGACATCAAGAAAATGAAGGATAAGAACAATTTTTAAAAATTTGAGAATTAATTCGGAAGTAAAATAATTTTTTATTTTGCAAGCATGGATTATGAAACAAGACACTTGGATCCTTTGATTTAACAAGCAGCCAACTTTCTTTCATCCTTTTCCTCTCCAAAAGTTCATCATTCTTAGATTTATGACCACAGTGGGGTAGGAAAAACTTCAGATGTCTATTGACCATGTGTTTCAGTAGTAGCATTTGAAGCCTTGTTTGATCCGTTATTGGCTACAGATTCGAAGGAACAAATATGTACATTGAAGTGATCCAAAAATGCGTGGCAAAAATGTTTTCATGCTAGAGAGCAACGGTTCCCCCACATTTGATCCCAAATCCGAAAACAGAAATTCCATATTTTTTTAATTTTGATTTTAACAGGTGTGTATTTTGACTTGAAGTTTTTCATGTAAATTGAATGGCGGAAAATCACTTTTTGGAGTTTTTGGAATAATTTTTCAGGGTTTGAAAAAATGTTATCTTGAAAAATGTTGCCTTGAAAACTACCCTTGAATTCAAAAATATCAATTCTTTATTAGATCGACCCTCTTGAGCACATTACTCTCGTTTTTTTCACTAAAAGTTATTTGTATTAATCTAGTGGAACATTTACCAATATTTGTTAATTGATTTTCAATTAACCAATGTTAATAGATATTCCTCTAGACCAATAGAAATAATTTTTAGAAAACTAAAACGAGAATAAAGTGCTCAAAAAGGTCGATCTCACGAAGAATTGAGATTCTTGGACTTGAGGAGGTACGATGATTATGCAATCTCAATACGATTCTTTTCAATTTAAAATATTGCATCAATGAATAGTTCTTACGTGATTGTGCAAAATTTAAATTAATGTACTGGTGCTAGTTTTTAATATATTCAGCTTTAGAGTTACTGATTTTTGCATGGGGTCTTATGGGAGAGCAGTAGCTGCGCTGTATGTAATGAATTTTCACGACTAGGATTTCAATACGATTTTTTCCAAAAAACATATAAAATAGTTCAAATCTTTCTGAATTTAGATATATAAGCAAATATGGGCCTTTCGGGGCTATTTATCGTTTTCTTCTTAAATTACCAAGACATATCTCAAACTTTCTTTTATTGGGCCTGATTGGGCGTCCATAACCGCCGGCGTGTGTCGGCGCAGTAGCTGGCAACATCGCGCTAATTTTAGTCTATGAATCTGAGTAGTAGAAGTAGAGAAGCAGAAGGGAAAAGGAGAACGCGCTATGTCAATAGGGGGATAGAAAAAAATGCACTGTGAAAAGAGGGAAAATACGTCGGTCGCGACGTTGCCAGCTATTTAGTTACGACCTCCGGCGCTAGTCGTCGCCTTACTTTTATTAATATTTTCTCAACTAAAAAATGTTTCAAAGTTAATACTTTTTACCGCATAAAAACTTGAATTGAACGTAAATATTTATGGCATCCTTTTTGAATTTCTGTGATTAACAAAATTCCAGGCCCTCAGTTGACTAGTGCCTAATGCCTTCACCGTTCCTCCTTAAGGATGGTTTTCAGCGCACCGAGAGGATGTGGCAGGGGTATCAAACCCTTTCTAGAAAAAACTGCGCGACCGCTGATGTTCTCTCGTGGGCCAGAACATACAGGTACATACTCTACACAGATTCTCCTCTTCGATAATTCAATACCTACATGATCTTACCCCTTCTCCTATTCTGAATCCCACCACTATTTTCCACTTGCTCTCCTTTTTAATCATTTTCAGGTATTCCGGCTCCCGCTCCCTCGTGACCATCTGTTTCACTTGCCTGACCACCCCACGATTATCCCATTACTTTACTCGCATATTTCAATCTCTTTCTCACCTGCAGCTTATTTCCTCCTTCTGCTTCGAACCAAAATCCTAGGTAGCAAAACTCATCTGCCAACTCCACCACCTCCCTATTTATCTTCCATTCGTACTGTACTACACATTTACTATTTCTAAAACACATCACCTTAGTCTTACATACTCACATTCACTCTTGAATCTTTTTCTCTCACATACTTTTCAAGCCAGACGAGATTTAGAAGATTTTTTTAGTATGTCTGAATTTATGAAAGATATAATTATAGTATTATGAAATACTTAATTTTACCCAAAAGATGCACAGAACTCCTTGAAATTTCTTCAAAATTCTGTGGAATATTCGGAACTCTTGCAAATCCTCTGAAATCCTTGGAATCCTTTTGAATACCCTCAAATTCTAATTCATTGAAATTTCTTAATAAGCCTTTAAAATATTTGGAAATCTTGGAAATCATCTGAAATCCCTCAGAATCTGATATTTCCTGTATCTGATGATAACCCTGGAAAATTTAATCAAATTCCTTAATTGCTTTTAAACTCCCTCAAAATCATTGAAATCCTTGAAAATTAGTCCAAATCTCTTGAAATACCCTAAAATATTTTAAATCTTTTGAAATCCTTCGAAGTCCCTCCAAATTCTTAGAATCTATTGAGAATTGCTTGAAATCTTTGAAATTGTCCTAATTTCTTTCAAATAGTTATAGATCTTTGGAAATACCTTAAGTCATTTAGAAATGTTTCTAAATATATTAAATCTTTTAATTTTTCGGAATCCAAATATTATAAAATCCCTTAAAATCCTGTGAGATTACATGAAATTTGGTATTTTTTTAAATTCCTTGAAATATTCTAAGTCCTACGAAGTCCTTTGCAGTCCTGCGAAATTCATTAAAATACCTTGTTGAGAGCTCTTAGAATACCTTAGAATTACTAAATAGCTGGAAAAACTGACAAAATCCTTTTCGTTCCATTACAATTCCTTAAAAATTCTTTAAATTATTTTGAAATCTCAGAAGCATCTTAGAATCCCTTGAAATTTTTTTGAATATCCTAAAATCTTAATCCGTTGAATTTCCTTTAAATAATTTTGAAATCTTTTGAAACTCCTTAAAATTGCTTGAAGCTATTAAGAATTCCTTGGAACTGCTTAAAATATCCTAACATTTTTAAAATCTTTTGAAATCCCTTAAAATCCTGCAAAATTCTTGATTAAATATCCACCTCTCCGTATATCAATTGTATATCCTAAAAGCTCATCACGTTAAAATTCCATGAAAATCCTTTGAAATGTTTTGAAACTCCTTGAATTTACTTAGAGCTCTTGAGGATACCTTAGAAACTTTTAAAATGCCCTCACATGTTTGGAATTCATTACCATCCCTTTAAATCTGTCCGAATTCTTGGAATCTATTGAAAATTCCTTAAAATCTTTCAAAACATCCAAAATCTTTAAAATTATTTGAAATCTTCGGAAATACCTAGAATGATTTGAAAATCTATCCAAGTATTTGAAACGCTTCAATGGTTGTGAATAAATTCTTTAAAGTCGAATAAAATATTATTAAATTCCTTAAAATCTTGTGAAATTACATGATATCTGATGATATTTCTTAAAAACCTTCAAAAGATTCGAAACCCTATGAAATGTTTTGAGATTTTTTTTGATCCTGGGAAATTTGTTGAAATACCTTGTTGAGAGCCTTTAAAATACGTCAGAATTACTGAAATGCCCGGAAATCTTATATAATCCTTTGAAATCCATCAAGATTCGATAACGGACCTTTAAATGTTTGGAAATTTTGGAAATCCTCTGAAATCTCTTGGAATCTGATGATTTTTCCTGAAATCCTGGAAAATTTGTTAAAGTTCCTTAGGAGCTGTTAAAATCCCTGGAAATCATTAAAATCCTCGGATATCTTATAAAATCCGTTAAAATCCTTCGGAATCTTCCAAAATATCTTAAAACTTTAGAGGTCGTATAAGGTTCTTCAAAATCTTCCGAAATATTAGGAAATTCTTTAAAGATGCATGAAAATGTTTTAAATCTCCTCAAATCATTAAAATCCTTGAAAATTCCTTGGAATTTCTCAAAATACCCTAAAATATTCTAAATTCTTTGAAATCTTTTAAAATTCCTTGAAGACTTTAGAATTCCTTGAAACATTTTAAAATACTCTAAAGTTTTAATAATCCTTCGAAATCCTTTTGAATCCTTCCAAATTTTTGAAATCCATTGCAAAATTCCTTGGAATGTATGTGAGAGGTAGAGACTGGCAGAGAATAGAGGAAGAGCTGACGACTTTGCAAGGGGAGAAAAGATGGGAAGAAACTTCGAAGTCTAGGTACAACAGCTGGTATAGGATGGTTAAGAGTGAGGGGGAGTCGGAATACATAAAAAAGATCAAAAAGGAGAGCGAATAAGTATGTAGGTATTGGAAAAATGAAGAGGAGATTCTGGATAGTAATCTGTGTATCTGTGTATGTAGTTATGAGCAGGAATCATGATTGCGTGTGTTAGAGAGGTGTTCAGGTGACGAAGGGGAAGGGAAGGCTTTGGAAGAGAGAATAAAGTGGATTTTTAATGGGAATAGTCAGGGTGAGGAATGGATGAAGAAGCTGGGAGAGTTGAGAGCAAGAGAGAGAGTGCTGGTTGACTGAGTTAGGGAAAAACAAAAAATGACTCTTAAAGAAGGAGAATAATGAAATAGTGTGGCAGAATACTGCTACAATTTTTAGACTGGTAGTGGTAAAAGTTAACAAAAGCCTAGGGTAAAGTCGCAAGCGTCTAGGAGTATGAATAATGGTTAAGTCGATATGTAAGAAATAGTTGGTAAGTTAGTATATAAGGATTGTCGATAAGAAAACATGTAATACTTCTGCAAAGGCTTTCAAACCCGTAAAAAGGAGAGAGTTTAAACAAAATGAGAAGAAATCAAAACAAAAGTCATTAATGCATCCTCTGTCAGTAAGAAAATATATTTTTTAATTAATCGTAATGAGGAAGGGAATTTTTGTAATTTTGGGGTGTTTGGAAAAGGCAGAGGGAAGGAAAAAGAGAGGAAGGTATGACTAAATTATTACCAATCCCTGATTGGGGGTAATTGCAGTCATGTGCTTTTAGGAGAGGTGGTTGGAAATATTTTTTATTACACTTCATTTTTATTTAAATATAATTTTAGGAAAAAATATTTGCTTCTTCTTGAGTTCACCTATTAGGAGGAGTATACTCAGCCTTTTTGAGATAATTTAATAAATCCTTACGTCAACCTGGCTTCTTCAACGTACGAGTACAAATGCATGTACTTCGCACTTGGTTGAATCCTTTGAAAACTTGTTTTGGTCGAAGTGGGACAAGTGGCCAGGACGACCTGTTTTTCATAAGTAGTGACCCTAATGCGGACTTAACTTTTTATCGATTAAGTTGCGTTTCCGAAAGCCTTGGGGGTTGAGGAAACACAAAAAGGAAGAACATCATACCGGAAATTTAACTGAGGATAGAGTGAGGGAATAGCAATTTATCTTGCCTTGCAGGAGGCTTGCTTTTAGCCACATTTCTTTATCTTCAGACCGAAAGGATATTGGATTAGTTGATCTTGTTTTTTTTATCGAGTCCAGTCGGAAATATCTGAGATAAGCTAATGTTCGATCGATAAGATGACTCCAGTTAACAGTGAATAATGTATAGCACATAATATTTATCTTCTGGGTCGGTATATGAACATTAGATCAAATCTGAACAAATTCCATTTGTGGAATTTATTGACAATGTTCACAATTTGATGTTTTTTTCGTATAAATGCTCCAGACGGAGAAAAAAAATCGAAAAATAAGGTGACGATTTTTGAGAGGGTGTTTTAAATATTGGATGATATTTCATTGGCCTTTCCAACAAACTCCTTTACATTGAGAATCAGTCAATATTTCACATTGAAATTGTTTTTATCTTCTTGACATTTCCTTTTTGAGAAAAAGCCCATGACTAAAGAGACTCGAACTCTCGAAAGTCTGCTTGAATTTAAATGCAAGGCCTCAGCTTTCACAGACACTTTTTCACCCTAGGTGTTTATTTAATTCAAGAAGTTAATATTAATTCGGAGTAAAGACAAGAATTAATCTATTTATGAATTTAAAGAAATTTATAAAAGGTAAAAGCATTACGCGACATGTCAAAGAAAATAATTGTGCAACTTAGTTTGCATAGTGAGCCAATAATTAATTAACTATAATGAAGTACGATGTTTCGTCTGGCCACTTTGGAGCTGAAATAGTATAAAAAGTGCATAAAGGAAAATAAAAAGCTTTTTTTGTTAGTAATAATGAAAAGCAAACTCGATTTTCTATACACTAAAACTAAATGAGAAGGTTTCTGTCCTTTTCGAAAGAGTTCTTAACTGTAGCAAGAATTTCATTTTCCAATCGATGTCTGTAGGCACTTTTCCTTAGTATGAAAAATTTCAAAAACGTAACTACTTAGAATTGAACAATAATTGACTGCAGGAGAAAATATGAACCATTTCCAAAACTGAAACATTCAAATGAAATTTTTCGATGAGGCTAAAATTCCAGAAAGAATTACAAGATTTACAAATGATCCTAATGACATTTTTCGATTAAACACAAATTTTGTGGAAACCAGCTTTTAACAGATCTACAAATTTAAGCACAGGTTTTAGTAGATGTCAAAATTTTTTTCTCTGAATAGGCATTCAATACAATATTTTATTAATGTAAGGATTTATCAAAATTTAAACAAACTTCTTTTTATTACTATTTCTTATTTTGTCTGCATTATCTTATGATTTTGATTTTTTAACTTCTTTACTATCAATGAGAATAAAATTTCGTTACCACAGTTTTGAGTTGGTGTTTTGCTTCCTTTTCAATGTTCCATAAGCAAAAAAAAGATTTGACCTTCAAAAACGAATGTTTAGAATAAGTTTCACTTTTTCCGGACTTTAGTGATTTACTCGTGTGGTTTTATCTTGGTCTCAAAAGAGAAACTTTTTTTTCTCAAAATCTTGAAGTTAAAAAATATAATTTTTTTATTCATGGAAATACGCGTGATGCTACAGTTCAGCCGCTAGAGTATTCAATGCTTATTTTCATTAATAAATAGTAATAATCCCATTTTTAACCATAATCTTCTCAGATGAAGAAGCTTAAGCTTTTTTCTGAAACCAAAGTGAAACCAAAAAATGGTTTTTCAATTCCAGAATTAAATTTTTTTTTATTTGTAATATAGAAATTTTTCGCTCTCAGGGTTTAATTCAAAAATCTTTATAGTTAGGTCTTTTAATTTTACCTCGTGTATTCAAAAATTTTGAATTCGATACTGTTTTTAATGCTCAGACAATTTCAAATTCATAGCTCATAGCTCATTGTTTTTGATTTCAAATGAGAAAGGAAATTTATTTACTTGAAGCTCTGTCGGCCTTAAGGAATACATTCTCATCATAATATTCGTGCTTTGCGCTCGATTCTGTGCGCTCACCGTATGATATATACAAATAAATAGTTAAAAAGACGATTAAAAAAATTATCTTGATTTACGATTGGTCCTATAAAGAAGTGTTTACCAGCAATTTCATTCGACCTTTCAGAAGCACAAATTTTACTTTTTTGACTATTTCTTTCTCATCTCGCGTCCTTTGGCTCAAAAATTAAAATAAAAATATTCCAATTCTATTTTCTATACTCAAAAAACAAACTTTGCCTCCTACCAAAAAATATTTGCAGGCAAGTTTACAGGTCTTGGTAAAAGCAACAATTTTGATATCTCAACTTTCTTTCATATTACGCGTTATTTGGCCCAAAATTTCAATTTTCGATTTTTCAAGAAAATTCAAAAAGTTATTATGACAATTTTGTAGAGCTTTCAAAAAGAAACGATTTTCTACCCTTGACTTTTTTTCATATCGTGCATTTTTTGGCTCAAAATTTTCATTCTCGTTTCTTTTTTTGAATTTTGTAAATGTTATCTCTCACAATTTTTTTTATCGAAAAAAGTCATAGACATAAATTGTTCGACTTTCTGAGTACTGCGAATATGCGTACATAGAATTTGTTTATTTGAAGAGAACAGTGGTCTCAAAAATTTGAAAAATGGTCGAACTTTTTGAATTTTTGTCCAAAATGGCTAGCTAACGAACTTAACCTTCATTTTAGGACACTAAAAGAGTATACTAAAGGACAATTTAATCGGTCAATTCTTTCGAAATTTATTGTGCTCACAATATAAAAATCTACAGGCACACACAGACAGGCAGGCGGACAGACAAATAATAAAAAAATAATGATTAATAACGAATTTGTAGCTCTTTTTTGGATTAACAAGTTCTGTCTATTCATATTTTTCGTGCTTGTGCCGTTTTTCCAGAAATTTAATTTTTTAATTTTTAATGCCATTTTTCACGATTGAAACAAAAACTATGCGTCCTATCAAAAAATGGCTCATGACAAATTTGTAGATCTTTTTTGATTCAACAATTTTTGTGAATTCGTTTTTTTCGTACCTGCATTGTTTGACCGCAAAATGGAATTTTTTTATTTTTAATACCTTTTTTGGTGGTTAAAACCAGAACCGTTGGTCAAAAAATGCTGTTTAACAAACTCGATCTTTCTCTTCGGTCCCTAACTACGTGTGTCAAAGCGCAACCACGATATTCAGTTTCCACATAAAACTAATACCTTCTCATTATGATGAGAATGTAAACATAATATCAAATAATTATGTTTATTATCATTTTCTCTGTATCTCGTGTTATTTGACTCAAAATTTGTATTTTCGATCTTTCAAGAAGATCCAAAAAGTTGTTGTGCCAGTCTTGTAGGGCTTTCAAAAAGCAACGTCTTTCTTGTCTTGACTCTTTTTCATATCGTGCGCTGTCTTATTTAAAATTTTAATTTTCGTTTTTTTTTAAATTTTTGAAATGTTATAAGTCTGATAATTCTTGTTCATCTAAAAAAGTCATAAGGATGAATTGTTCGAAATTTTGAATACTACAAATAGCCGTACATAGAATTTTTTTAAATTCGAAAAAAGTGGTCTCAAAATTTTTCACAATGCTCTAACTTTTTGAATTTCCGTCCAAAATGGCTGGCTAACGAACTTGACTTGCATTTTAGGACACTAAAAGAGTATACGAAAGGCCAATCCAATCGGTCAATTTTTTCGAAAGTTATCGTGCTTACAAACTAAAAATCGACAGACACACAGACAGGCACATTAGTATAAAACATGTTTTTTGAGTTCAGGGGTCTCAAAACGTGGGCAGTTGACAAAAACGAGGGGAGGAGGGTCAAATTTTACACAAATCTAATACTTTCAACAGATTCTCTAGTCATTTTAAAGTTTTATACAATTTTTTTTTAGAAACAGTGTTCTGCCAAAAGTAAAATTATGTCTTATGAATCAATATGCAAAAATGTATCAAAATTTGAGTAGATTTTCCGTACCTACTGAAACATGATAAGAAATTGGGATCCACAAAAATATAAAAATTATGAAAATATGGACTTTTTCATACAAATTTTGCTAAGGCGCAAAATCAAGCCATTTATCAACATATTTATTCTAGTAATTTTACACGTAATTTTTTTATTGATATCTAAACCTACAAGTATTTTGTCTCGTTTTTATCAGGAATTACAATTTTTAGAGCCTCAGTCTGAAATTTCTAAGTTTAAATGTCTTTAATTTCAGCTTGCTAATTAAGGCTTTCAATTTTAAATTATGTAATTCTAAACATTTGGAATTCATAATTATATAATTTAAAAAGTTTTCAGTCTCAAATGATTAAGTTTCGGCCCTTTCCAGCTTCAAATTTTCGAAAAATTAAGACTCCATTTGAGGTGATACGATATTGAACGATTTAAATTTAAAATTGTATTTTAATATTCGAATTTGAAACTGTTTAAGCAGTAAGACAATCACTTTGAAATTTCTACAATTAAAATTTTAAACCAAACAATTTTATAGTTATATTTGTCAAATTCGCATTTGAAAGTTATGCAAGTTCAAAAGCTTTCAGTTAAAAATTATGCAATTTTGAAATTTTGAAGCTGATACCATCCAGTTATACTGAATCATGCAATTACGTAAGACTACATATGTTTTTTTGAATTTGTATAAACAATAACACTCACTTTGTGTCCTTTTTATCAGGAAGAAAATTATATGTACTTTTATTCTACTTAACGTGTATCCAATCCATTTTATTAGAAAAATATCCATGCAAAGTTTAGCCGCCTCGCCTTTCTTCAGAATAAAAAAAGGGCTATTAATTAAAAATAGGGTACTGTAGGGAGCGAATCTTGAAAATATGGGACTTTAGGGATCGGTCTTTGAGGGCTTTCCATATGTAACTAATAATTTTTATGGAAAGAGTTGGGATCTGCAGACACGTGAAAAAATCGGCTTCCACGAAAATATTGAAATTAGGAAAGAAATCATTTTTGCAAACATATTTTACTCGCTAGAATGAATTTTTTCCGAAATAATTTAAGTCGTTTCAAAAAATTTCAGAATACTTTTTTTCTATTATTATTATTATACTATTAAGCCCAATTCCTTTCGGGTAAGCGTAACTCGTTCGCTTCTGGTCTCGTTTCATTACTGGGGATGAAGGAATTTTTATGGTAAATTTGGGTACGGGATGGTTAGGAGGAGAAGGAAAAGGTTTTAGATGAATCCACTAAGAAAATCTCTTCACGTGGGGCCATTAGTATCCAAAATCTTTCGTTTCAGGCATCACTCTTCTTCTTA
>JAUMHM010017266.1:0-17071 GCA_032362435.1 Melikaiella ostensackeni
CTTAAAACACCGCTGCCTCCATGACCCAAGGGCCGCCAGCTAAGCCTCCCCACCCGTCTCTCTCTCATCACAAAGTGCTGTGAGAGGGACTCCGTCAAGGTTCTAGTCCGAGGGGAGGTATTATCCTTAGTTGAAAGTGAATTTGATTTATTATAAATTCATTTCTTTGTTGAATAATCATCATTTTAGTTGAAAATTCAATTATTTGATTTCGAATTTAGTTATTTTGTTGACAGGTCATCTTTTTTGATAGAAAATTAATCTGTTTTAGTAGAATATTCAACTATTTTGTTGAAAATTCGTTGTTCTTCTTAATGAACTAAATTATTTTAGATATAAAATTGAAATCTTTTTCGGTTGAAATATCAACTATTACAATTTTTGTTGAAAATTCATCTTTTTTGTTTTAAAATTGAACTACTTGGTTGAAAATGGAACTACTTTGTTAAAAAATCATTATTTCGTTTGAAGATCTAACATTTAATTTTAAAAATCACCTTTTACATTGAAAATTTAACTATTTTGTAGAAATTTAGTTTCTTTGGTTGAGAATTTATAGCTTTCTAGTTGAAAATTCAACTATTTGCTCAAAAATGTATATATTTCGTTCAAAACTCATCTCTTTTGTTAATTCGTTTTTTGGCTTGAAAATTCAACATTTTGGACGATTTTTTTTCTTTATTGACTGAAAAATCTGTTTTGGTTGAAAATTCATCTCTTTTACTGGCATCATAACTGAATCAACAAGCAAATAGGCGAATATGCTGCGAACACATTTGATTTCACCAAGATGATTTATTTTTTCCCAAATTTGCACGTCATATTTAAAAAATGTATGGAAAAGTAGGTCTAGGATCTTAATATCAAAATAATCTTTACTGCCCTCGATTTCACAGAATTGAGAGAATATTCAACCTCATTTATCTCGAAATCATGACAGGTGCAGATAAGAGCTTCTGCTTTTCCACCACAGAATTGAGGGGCTGGATTCTAATAACCGCCTACAAATTTTTCTCGCTGAGCGACGTTGACTCTTAGACACTTTTCAAACAAGTTTCGAATTTTATTTTTAGAAGTGTATACTTTTATATAAAATCTAATTCCGCATATTATTTTCTTCGAACAAAAAAGTTGTAGCTTTTTCCGTTTTCGAAGTAAACGCGAAAAACCTGCTTTTTAGAAAACAAACTTCTTTCTCTTTTTTGACTTCAACTCGCCGTAATTCAGCCGTTTGTTGGAATTCTTTGATCAAATTTACAGAAAATGTTGTTTGAAATGTTCTACGACTATTTGAAGAATTAATATATGAACATTCTCCTTCAAACAAAAGTTATCAATTTTTAATTGAGTCACTGAATAAATCATGCATTCATATTATCTAGCTCATGAAAAATCGAAAGAATTTTGAGCATTAAAAAATTTCTAGCAGAAATTGTAATTGCTTGACATTTAGCTTTCTTATAAATAATTTAGGTTAACAAATAGAAAATTTGTATCAGTTTTTTGTGGAAATATTTTATGCTGTCTAATATGTATCTAAGTCGCTTTTCACACTAACTAAACTCCAGAAAATTGTTAAAACTTAAAATTTAGCTTTGCTAAAAATAATTTAATCAGAAAAATAGAAAATTTTCGTCCATTTGTCAACGAAAAGAAATGATTCTGTATCTAATATTTATTAAAGTATCATCTGGAACTATTTTCATAAGCTATTTTGATACATATAAGATGGATAAGAATTTTTTTTCCATGAAGAGAGAATTAAAATTTTCTATGGTTTTACCTAAGTTATTCATAGCAAACCTAAGTTTTAGGTTTAACAAATTTCTGGAGTTCATTATGTTCGAGAAGCTACTTCTATAAATATTAAACGATAACGAATTTTCCACGAATAAAGGGTGAAATTCTTTATTTATTAACTTTAGTTATTTATATAAAAGCTGGATGTTGAGTATTAACAATTTTCTATAGGCCAGTAAGTTTGAGAGGATACTTTAATAAATATTAGACAGCAAATAATTTCTTTTTCGTTAAAAAAATAGAATAATGGTTCATTTGCTTATAAAATTTGTTTATAACAATAAAATTGTAAAATAAATAAATTATTTTCTTTTTTGAATAAGTTCTAAAATAAACCAATAAGTAATAAGAACTTAAATGAGCACTTTTTTTTGTTACGTGGTTTCCCACAAAAGGTTAACAATTATAAAGTTTGAAAATATCGGTTCCTCCGTTTGTTAAGAATGTAATACTCTTCAATTCTGAAAAAACACTTCCAAATCGGTTAAGATGTCAAAACTGTAGATTTTTCTGGATAGTAAATTGGATATTTGCACCACTCTGCGCGCGGCCGAAATAAAACCTTCATCATTTCTTATTGATGATTAGTTTTGAATAATTTTTTCCATAGGAGAGATATTCACACCTTTCTGAACAGCTTTATCGCTGAAAGTTTCTTATTGCGCGCAATTCTCTCGACTTCCTATGAGTTTGAGAATATGAATGCATGATTTATTCAATGTCTTATCTAAAATTTTATAACTTTTGTTTAAACAAAGAAATTTATATACAATTCACTCTGCTAGTCGCAGAATGCCATGAAGAATATCTTATGTGAATTTCATCAAAAAATTCCAAGAATTGGCGGAATTATGGCGAGCTGAAGCCAAAAACGAGAAGAAAAATTGTTTTCTAGGAACGGCTTAAACGGAGGTTCCAGTGAAACTATATTTGGGTGTAATTTCGAAAGCGCGGGACCTCCGATTTTTTTTAAACTACGTATACTTATGTATTTTGACGCACTCATTACGAATATGACTGTCAGAATTGGCGCAGATTTGATTTTCATGGGAAAAACCATGAAAAACGTATTAAATCATGGTTTTTTCCATTTATTTCCATAAACAGTGTTAATTCTAAAAAATCTTTCAGGCAAAAGTTGCAGACCTCATCAAAATGCACATTTCATGTTGTTTCTATTTTTAGCCTATGGGTAACAGTTTTCAGGATATTCGAAGTTGAAGATGGAAAATCGCAATCATTTCTCATCGGCGGTCGGGAACGGACCCCTGTGACTGATCACACAAATAATGTAAATCACATACGTTCGCCTTTTCAACGTCTCAGGGAGGGGGTAGGCGTGAAGGCACTCATGTGACTGGTCACAGAAATAGTGTAGATCACATACCTGTAGCTTCCCCTTTCCAACGTCTCAGGGAGGGTGGTGTGAAGGCACTCATGTGACTGGTCACAGAAATAGTGTAGATCACATAGCTTCCCCTTTCCAACGTCTCAGGGAGGGTGGTGTGAAGGCACTCCAGTGACTGGTCACAGAAATAGTGTAGATCACATAGGTTGCCCTTTCCAACGTTTAATAGGGTGCAGGAAGGCACTCGTATGATAGGTAACAGTCAGTTACGGGTAAGTTACTTTATAAAAGGAACTAGGTATCGTTACCGTTACATCGCAAAAAGAGTAACCAGTTATCGTTATCATTACCTATTCAAAACGTAATTTTTTCTCAGTTGCATTTCCCAAAAAAGTAACTTTTTTTATTCTTTTAGTTACTTTTGTATTTTATAAATATATATCCGATAAAAATTTGAACGAAAGAAGATGAATTCTTAACAAAAAATGTAGTAGTTGATATTTCAACCAAAAAATATTTTTATTTCAAATCAAAAACATTTACATTCAACCAAAAAACAATCCTTTAACAAAATAGTTAAATTTGCAGTTATAAAAGAAAAAAAATCAACCTGATTGTTGAAGTTTCAAGCCAAAAAGGCGAATTTTAAAAAAAACTGATTTTCAGGCAAATAATCAAATTTCTATCCAAAAAAGTTCCATTCTCAATAAAAAATGTAATGTTTGAAATGTCAAACAAAAAAAACGAATTTTCAAGAAAAAAGTTAAATTCAAAACCAAAGAGATGAATTTTCAACCAAGAACATAATTTTCTACCAAAAAAGGCTTATTTTAAACAAAATACATGAATTTTCAACTAAAAAAGTTCAATTTTCAACCAAAAATGTAAAAGTTGATATTTCAACCGAAAAACAGTGTAATTTTGAATAAAAAACAGTGATATTCAACTAAAATAAATTTTTTTAAAACGGTTCAAGTTTAAACAAAATAATTAAACTTTCAACCAAATAAAAAAATTGTTCACCAAAGAGGATGAATTTTCAACTAAAATAATAAATAAAATAACTGGAACAGTTAAATTTCGGATAAAAAAATTTATTATCAACCGAAGAGAAATGAATATTTAATTCTGAAATTATTTTTTTTCTTATTTCTTTCTAAGTGTTTTTGTAGATTTTAGAAAATTTTGAATCCCAGGGTTGGACAAAAATGTCAATTTTCCTATAATAGACTATTAATCTCTATGGCTATCTGCCGCCACAATTTGAATAGCGAAAATGAAAAAATAGTTGCAAAAGCAATAAAATTGATTGGTTGTCGTAAGAAGGACTTGTAAGCTACATTTCGAAAGTAACTAAAAGAGTAACCCTTTTTATAGTTACTCTTACTGAAAAAATGTAACTAGTTACCAATTTGTTACTTTCTTACAATTGTAATTTTGCTACCACTATCGTTACCAAAAAATAGTAACTAGTTAAAGTAACCAGTTAAAAGGAACTAGTTACTTCCTATCACTGGTAACAGTAATACTTCAAGAAATATGAAATGTTCGTGATTTTCCATCTTCAACTTCGAATTTCCCGAAAACTGTTACTCATAGGCTAAAAATTAATAAAACATAAAATGTGCATTTTGACGAGGTCTGCAACTTTCGCCTGAAATATTTTTTTTTAATTTCCATTATTTATAGAAATAAATGTGAAAAACCATGATTTTATAAGTTTTTTATAGTTTTTCCCATGAAAGTCGAATCTGCATCAATTTTCACTATCATATTCGTAATCAGCGTGTCAAAATACATAAGCATATGGTACGTAGTTTCGAAAAAATCAGAGGTCCGACGCCTCCGGAACTTTATCCCTATATTTTTTTCTAAAATTCTCTTTGTGACTCGGAAATGCAATTAAAGAGTGAATAAAAGTCAATCAAAGAGAGCAACTGTGTTTAAGTAGTTAGCTCGGTTGTCCATTTGCATTCTCTTACACGACGGGAGTGAAATAGTCAGTTTGCTAATAGCGTCGAAAAAGCGGCGCTATAGAGTATACATATACATAGGTATATATGTACAGAAAAAAGGTCACGCTTGAGGCGGTGCGAGAAAATCGCGAAAAATGTCTCTCAGGCCCGTGCCCATTGAAGGCTGAAATTAAAACGAAGTGGTGTAAGGTGCCGCGAAAGTGAAACGCCCGAAAAAGAAAAGATGTCAGTTACGTCGTAAATCAGCTGCGTGCAACTCACGAATTTCGCATCAGACGATAAAATTAATCCTCGATCAATCTCTGTCTTCACTGGCGCCTATGATATGCCTCTCTCGTATTCTCCCCATTCTATCTTAATCTCTTTTCTTTCAGCGGTCAGCCCGAAAATACATTTCTAATTTATATCTCCTCCGAAGGATCAGTGTCAAAGATGCCAAAAGTGAATTGTGTGGTAAAATATACAATAACGCAGTATATCCTGAGATATCAAAAGTTCTGCAGCTTAACTCTATCTTCTATTTAATCGACAGGCGCGTTGTTTTTCTTTTGCAAGTAGACGGAAAGAAGAAATGTTTACCTTGAATTAACTTGAAACGCTTTAAATTTATGAAATTTTGAGTAGAAGATTTGCATTTTTAACAAAATTGATAAATTTTTATCCAAATAGACGAATTTTCAACCATGGAGATTACTTTTCTACCGAAAAAAATGAATTTTAACCAAATAGTAAAATTCGACCAAAAAATACGAATTTTCAAAAAAAGAGTTGATTTTTTTAACCAAGAAAGATTTTTTAGTCAATAAAGAATGGACATTTCTTCCAAAATGTTGAATTTTTAAATCAGGAATACGAATTTACAACGAAATACATCAATTTTCAACTAAGAAGATAAATTTTCTACCAAAAAAGATTAATTATCAAACAAGAATATTAATTTTCAACAAAATATTAAAATTTTTTACCAAAGTAGTTGAATTTTCAAACGAACAATATGAATTATTAAAGATAAATGTAATAGGTGATATTTCAACTAAAAAAGATTTAAAGTTTAAATCGTAAAAAATTAAATTCAACAAAAAGAGATGAATTTTCATAAAAGTACAGAAATTAGCAACATAATAGTAGAATTTCTAAATACAAAAGATTAGTTTGTAACATAATTGTTGAACTTTCAACTAGAGCCAAATAATCTTCAACCAAAAGGAACTAAGTTTCTACAGAATAGTTAAATTTCCAACCAAAAATATGAATTTTTAACGTGAATGATAGATCTTCAACCAAAAAGATGATCTTTCATCTAAGTAGTTCCATTTTTAACCAAGGAGTTCAATTTTCAACCAAAAAAGATGAATCATCAACAATAATGTAGCAGTCGATGTTTTAACCAAAAAATATTTTTATTTTTAATCTATAACAGTTCAATTCCACCACAAAAAAACGAACTTCAAACAAAAAAGTTGCATACTCTACTCAAACTAAATAATTTTCAACCAAACATTTGCATTTTTGACTAAAAAGACGAATTTTCCAGAAAAAGACGAATTTTTAACAAAAAGACGAATTTTTAACAAAATGCATAAATTTTCAACCAAATAGTTGAATTTTCAACCAAGAAGATAATATTTCTGGCAAAAAGATGAATTTTCAACAGAATACATCAATTTTCAACGAAATAGTTAAAATTTTAGCCAAGAAGATTATATTTCTGCCCAAAAAGACGATTTTTCAACAAAAAGAATAAGTTTTTAACGAAAAATGTAGTAATCGATGTTTCAATCGAAAACTATTTGTCTTAGATCTGAAACAGTTGAATTCAACAGAAAAAAAATAACCTTCAACAAAATACATGAATTTTCAACCAAATAGTTAAATTCGACCAAAAAACACGAATGTTTAAAAAAAGAGTTAAATTTTTGACCAAGAAAGATTTTTTGATCCATAAAAAAAAATTCCATCCAAAATTTTGAATTTTCAAGTTAAGGAGATGAGTTTACTACAAAATACATAAATTTTCAACTAATGAGACAATTTTCTACCAAAAAAAATTAATTATCGGCCAACAATATTAATTTTCAACGAAATATTTCAATTTTTAATAGAGGAGGTGACTTTTTGATCGAAAGAGATTAATTCTTCATGAAAATTGTAGTAGTTGATATCTCAACTAAAACTAATTTTAAGTTTCAATCTCAAAAAATTTAATTCAACAATAAAAGATGAATTTTCATCAGAATATAGAGATTGGCAACCAAATAGTAGAATTTTTCAATAAAAAAAAATTAATTTGCAACATAATAATTGAACTCTAAACCAGGGCCAAATAATTTTCAACCAAAAGAAACTAACTTTCTACAGAATAGTTAAATTTGCAACAAAAAATATGAATTTTTAACTTAAATGATAAACCCACAACCAAAAAAATGATTTTTTGTCTAAGTCGTTCCACTTTCAACGAAGTAGTTAAATTTTCAACCAAAAAAGATGAATCATCAACAAAAAATGTAGTAGTTGATATTTTAACCAAAAGAGATTATTTTAATCTAAAACAGTTTAATTCTACCACAAGAGAACAAACTTCAAACAAAAAAGTTGCATACTCTACTCAAACTAAATAATTTTCAACCAAACATTTGCATTTTTGACTAAGAAGACAAATTTTCAACAAAAAGACGAATTTTTAACAAAACATTTCGATTTCTAACTAAAAAGATTAATTTTTCATCGAAAAAAGATTAATTTTCAACAGAATACATAAATTTTCAACGAAATGGTTGAAATTTCAACCAAGAAGGTTATATTTCTGCCCAGGAAGACGAATTTTCAACAAAATAAATAAATTTTTAACGAAAAATGTAGTAGTCGATGTTTCAACCAAAAAACATTTTAGTGTTAGATCTGAAACAGTTGAATTTTACAAAAAAGACTAATCTTCAACAAAGTACTTGAATTTTCAAGCAAATAGTTAAATTCGACCAAAAAAATGAATTTTCAGAATAAGTGTTGAGTTTTCGACCAAGAAAGACTTTTCACTCCATAAAGAAAAAATAATTCCGTCCAAAATGTTAAATTTTCAAGTCAAGAAGATGAGTTTACAACAAAATACATAAATTTTCAACGAAATATTCAAATTTTTCACAAAGGACGTAACTCTCTGAGCGAAAAAGATATATTCTCCATGAAAAATGTTATAGTTGATATTTCAACTGAAAGTGATTTTAAGTTTTAGTCGTACAAAATTCAATTCAACAAAAAGAGATGAATTTTCATCAAAATATATTTAAAAATATTTGAAAATTTCAAAAATATAAAATAGTAGAATTTCTAAATAAAAAAGATTGATTTGCAATATAATAGTTGAACTCTCAACTAGAGCCAAATAATTTTCAATCAAGAGTAACTAAGTTCCTACAGAATAGTTAAATCTCCAACCAAAAGGATGAATTTCTAACTTAAATGATAAATGTTCAACGAAAAAAATTATTTTTCATTAAGTGGTTTCACTTTCAACCAAGTAATTGAATTTTCAACCAAAAAAGATTAATCATCAACAGTAATGTAACAGTTGATGTTTTAACCAAAAAAGATTTTTATTTTTAATATAAAACAGTTCAATTCCACCACAAAAAACGAACTTCGGCAAAAAAGTTGCATACTCTACTCAAACTAAATAATTTTCAAGCAAAAATTTGCAATTTTGACTAAAAAAATTAATTTCCTACCAAAAAAGACGAATTTTTAATAAAATACATGAATTTCCAACCAAGTATTTGAATTTTCAACCAAGAAGATAATATTTTTGCCAAAAAGATGAATTTTCAACAGAATACATCAATTTGCAACGAAATAGTTGAATTTTCAACTAAGAAGATTATATTTCTGCCCAAGAAGACGAGTTTCCAACAAAATCAATAAATTTGTAACGAAAAATGTAGAAGTCGATGTTTCAACCAAAAAACATTTCAATCTCATATCTGAAGTAGTTGAATTCAACAAAAAAAAAACTAATCTTCAACAAAATACATAAATTTTTAATGAAACAGTTGAATTTTTAGCCAAGACGATTATAATTCTACCAAAAAGACGAACTTTCACTAAAGTGCATGAATTTTCAATTGAATAGTTGAAATTCCTACTAAAAAAGATAAATTTTCAACAACAAAAAAAGAATTTTTAGCAAATTAGTTTATTTTTCAACGATGAAGATGATATCTTAATGAAAAATGTAATAGTTGAGATTTTAGTTTGAGAAGATTTAAGTTTTAGATAAAAAAACAATTGAATTCAACCAAAAGAAACGAATTTTCAACAAAATACATCAATCTTCAATCAAATAGTTGAATTTTCAAAAAAAGAAATGAACTTTCAACTAAAATGATGAATTTGTGAAAAAAAATTGAATTTTCAACAAAGTAGTTCAATTTCCAATCAAGTGATTGAATTTTTATGCAAAAAAGATAAATCCTCAATGTGAATTGTAATAGTTTATATTTCAACAAAAAAAAATTCATCAAAATAGTTCAATTTTCAGGCAAAACAGATTAATTTCATACCAAACAGTTGCGTTTTCAAACAAACAGGATGAAATTTCCAACAAAAGAGATTAATTTTCAAACTCAAAAGGCGAATTATCAACAAAGAAGTTAAATCTTACACAAATTAACGAATTTTTTAACATACAGCTGAATTTTTAACCAAAAGCGATGACTTCTCAACGATATTGTTGAACTTTGAACAAAAAAATTGAGTTTTCAACGAGATAATAAAATTTTTAAGGAAAAAATATGAGTTTTCTATGAAAAATATAATAGTAGATTTTTCAACGAAAAAGAATTAACTTTCAAAGAAAAATAGCTGGATTTTCTCATTGGGCTCTATTAGTTCAGTTCGCATATGAGTGGAAAAACGAGAAAAGGGGGAAAGGAAGGAAATGCCTGCGATAAATAAATATGAATTTTGATAATTTATAGACTAATGAAGAATAGTTTGAATAAACATGGATATTCATTTTTGATACTTGTCAGAGAAAATCTGGAATAAGGGGGGGGGGGGGGGTTGAAAATTTCGGAAAAACACCTTGTGTAATTTGTGCATGTCCACTAAGGTGCTATAAGCTGCTATAAGGTGAACATTGACATTTGATACATGCATCAAATGTCAATGTCTACTTGTCAATTATAATTTTGATACCAAATATGGATCATTTTAATCAACCGAGTATCAGTCTACTGCAAATCACTGTGATCCAACTTCAAGATGAAAGTAAATCCCCAGGTTTTTCTGTGAAGCGGATAATTGCGCTATGGAAAGCTAAAACCGCCTAGTTTCACTCTCAAAGGCCCTTGTCATTCTGCATGCAACGTGAAAACAAGTGACATATGAAAATGAGTTTAGGAACTTTTGGTTTACTATATAACTCAATTTACAATAAACTGGTCATTTTTTGAGAATACACTAAGTTGTTCTAGCTAGTAAAATTCTTTATGATTCTTATTATTATCAAAATTTTTGGATCTATTTTTCTAGAACCATAAATAAAATTGATATTCTTTTAAAAATAATAGCGAACAACGAGATCCTTTGTATTCTAGCTTTTTGTGGACACGTTTATGTAGCGCTGACCCATAAGGGTTGGATCGATATAGCACATATTTGTAGACCACACAAGACTTGAAAGCAAATATAATTATTCACAGCTTATAAATAAGTACACCCTTTTTCAAAGCATTTCAAGCTTCTTACATTTTTAAAACGTTTTTATTTGCTGAAGGAAGTCTTTGTGTGGATTTGTGAGTATTTACATAAGAAACGGGTTACGAGCTTTCGCCTTTAAGCGAATCGTGCAATTTGATCAGGAAACTTGAAGTTCTACTTTCGCACACCGCGCAGAAGTAAGTTTCAATACAACTACTTCCCTGATAGGCCGCGCCAATTTCCGATTACAGTTAAAACGAAATTCATCCTTTTGATGGATCGACTCGTCGCCATCGTAATCCATTTCATTTCCTTCTTCCACGTTCTTCATTCATACCCTTCTCTGCTGCGTCAGCCAGCATTTACGCCCTCGAGAACATCCATGAGATCATAAATCCAGGGGCGTAGTCGAATAAGAAAATCCCAAAGAATTAAACTTTGTTATTAATGTATATAACACATTTACGACGTTTGATGTAATCTCAACTTTTTTCCCTCCCAGGTTTATTCTTACTTCTCCAAGTTCAAAGGATAAAAAATTCATTAATTCGAATTCTGTTATGCAGCATTCAGAAAATTGAATACGAGGTGTGGCTATTCAATAACGGGACTGTTTTTTTAGCGCTTGCTTGGGGCCTCGGCAACAACAAGCAGGGTCTGATATTGATCTGTCTTCTTCCCCCCCCCCTACCCTCCACATTTCAAGGTTGTACGACCCTCAGTACGACAGTAACCTTTTTCCGAAGTTGACCGTCTACCTGAGCTACGCCGGAATTATGTTGAGTGTGAAAGTAGAACAACGCGTCAATGTGAAGTTTCTTGTGGAAGTTGAAAACTCGCTACAGAAACGTATAACTTGTTAAAGGAAGTTTATGGTGATAATTGTCTCTCTCTTAATAAAGTTTCCGATAGGTTTAAAAAATTGAGGAGGGGAGGGAAGTGATTGGAGACGATCCGCGTCCCAGTCATCCTCGCACATCGAAAACCGACGGTAACGTCGAAAAAGTGAGTCAAATTATTCAGCAAGTCGATGCCTTAGCATTCGAGCAATTGCTGACTTAGTGAACATCGATAAAGAAACTGTTAGACAAATTTTTAATAAGAATTTACACATGAAAAAAGTTTGCGCTGAAATGGTGCGAATTGCTCACTCCTGAGCAGAAGGAAACTCGAAGCAACGTTTGTGCTGACATTCTGGAGAACATAGAAAATGATCCAAAGTTTTTGAAGAGTTTAAAGACTTGTGACGAATTATGGTTTTTTCAATACCACCCTAAAACTGAGCACCCATCCATGCATCAGAAAAGTCCCAGTTCATCGAGACGAAAGAAAGCCCGGATGAGCAAGTCGAAATTCAAAGCAATGATGATAGTTTTTTCTGATATCCGAGGAATCGTTCACATTGAGTGGGTACCAGAAGGTCAGACTGCTAACCAGGTGTGATTTTTTTCTGTTCCCGAAGATCAAGTCTGAGCTAAAAGGAACCAGATTCCAGTCGGTGGATTCTGTGAAGAAGAAAGCGGCGCTTCTCACGAAAGACCTCTCAGAAAAGGATCTGCAACAGGCTTGAAACAACGGTAGATTCGTGTGAAGCAGTGTAGGAATCGGGAAGGGGAATACGTTGAACGGGATGTCATCTCCAATGAATGAATTGATAAAGAAAAATTGTTAGAGCATCGGTTTGGTTATTTAATAGCCACACCTCGTATTCCTATTACTGAGTCGTTAGAACATTTTCAAGAGCCTTAAATAATTTCAATTAATCTCGAGCTACTGAGAAGTATTCACGTCATCTTATATTTATAGGTCCACATCAAGTCACATGCGGCATGTCTCCTTTGTGGCATGTTTCCCCTGCAGAATCTCTCCCCAGCGGTTTGCCAATTTTGCAACAAGCCTCCCGAACCCAATTATCACAACTGCGGCTTGTCTCTCCAGTTGCAAAACTCGCTGCGGCATTTCTCTCTCCAATATGAAATGGAAGCCTTCCTCCAAAGTGGAAAAAGTGCGGTAAGTCTTCCGAGCTTAATTACTACATCTGCGGCTTGTGCCCCAGCCGCAAGCCTGCTTGCGGACTCTCTGTCGCAAGAAAAATTTTAAGTCTCCCTTCTAAGTGGAAAAAGTGTGGTAAGTCTCCTGGACCTGCTTGCCACATCTGCGGCTTGTCTCTCCAGACACAAGTCTCCCTGCAGCTTTGGAAGAAGACTTAAACTTTTCTTGGGTGAAACATACCACAGGGGAGCTTGCGGCTGGAAAGATAAGTCGCAGATGTGGCAAACTGGGTTCGGGAGACTTGCCGCACTTTTGCCACTATGGAGCAAGACTTAAAATTTTTTTGGGTGTGAGATGCCGCTGGAAGATTTGTGGCTGGAGAGACAAGCCGCAGATGTGTCAGTTAGGTCCGGGAGACTTGTCGCTCTTTCGCCTCTTTGGAGGAAGACTTAAATTTTTTTAAATTGAAAGATGCCGCAGGGAAATTTGTGGCTGCTGAGACAAACCGCAATGTGTCAGTTAGGTCCGGGAGACTTGCTATACTTTTGTCACTTCGGAAAGACTTAAAATTTGTATTGAGAGAGAGAGATACGGCAGGAAGGCTTGCGGCTAAGAAGATGAAGCGCAGATGTCGTAACTGGGTTCGGGAGACTTGCCGCACTCCTGCCACTTGGAAGGAAAACTTCCATCTTGCTTGGAGGGAGAGATGCCGCAGGGAGACCTGCCACAATAGAGGCATGCCGCATGTAACTAAGTATGGGCTCAGATTAAAAATGCAATTTATATAAAATAAATGGTCTTGATTATTTTTCTCTAATTTGGTTTTAACAAGTCGTCAAATTCCCCTATCCAGTGTAAAAAATCTAATTCGTGATATATCTAAATGAAAAATTCTAAATTGTCACTACTTTTCTCCCAGCTTATTAATTTTGGAAATTCATATACCCTTTTCCGACGTCTTATTTTTGGAAGATATACAGAAGCCAGGATTTAATTTTCATAATACTCTACAGCCTCTTTCCCTTGAATCTAATCCAAATTTAATAATTGATTTTGCAAATGTACTGTTATGAATTAATTTTGTTAAAAAATACATAAATGCGATGCTCAACTGTGAAAATTTTTAGTTTTAATAAAAAAATTCGAATAATTGCTCTAGACTAACTAATAATAATAATGTCTTATTCTAATGCATAAGTAATTACTATCATTATAAACAATTTTATTCCAAATATTCCATTTTGGTTCTCTTATATAGGCCACATCTTCTCTTTCGCCTTCTCATCAAACCAAATTTGAATTTCATAATGGTTTATAATAAATGCTATAAGCAAACGTCCGCGAAATGGATATTATTTTTTCTGCGAATGAGTATTTGTTCTATAATAATTCTTGTTGAAAGCAAAGTAATCTCGGCATGGCAAAAAGTAAATAGAAAAACAATCAACACGAAATATTATTATTAACATTACAAGAATTGCAAGTGTTGAAAGATTCCCCACACGAAATGAATGAAAAAATTAATTGATTAATATTTGATGCAGAAACAATTTATTGAACAATTTGTTCGGTAAACGTGCGTTTTGAAGAAATTCGATAGAAATAGTAATTTTCTTCCAAGCAAAAATGTTAATATAGGGAATTTTCTGATAATATATGTTATCATCAATAATATATGTTATTGTTAAATAAAACATGTTATATGTTAATGTTTAAAAAAGGAACACAGATTTCTTCTTTGCAATTCTATAGTTTTTTATCTAAGTCAGATATTCTAATTTTCTTTTCGGATCCTGGTGAACTCAGCAGAAAATCTTCAAGATTTTTTTTCTTCGAATTTTGAAGACATGAAAATGAGATTTTTATTCTTTGGAATATTTTTCAAAAGTTTCTGCTCATATCAGGAAGGTATCTTATCAGCTTTATGAGAGGTGAACGAGTTTTCAAGCCGAGAGAATGTTTTTTTCTGAAAATATAATTTTCAAATTTTTCTCGTAAACGTTTCAAAATATCACAAAATTGCAAGATGCATTTGCTGTAGGAATTTTCTATATGTGTAAACTTTCATCTCGAATTTTTATTAAATCTTCTTTTATTGCTGACAAAAATGCGGAAATTCAATTTTATACAAAACTTTTCCTGACCACAAAAATAGTTTAGCCCGCATAAAACGCGCAGGTTGCCTTTCTTATAGAAGACCTGATTCAACAAAAAATTGGAAAAAATATAAGTGTGAGTTTTTTATAAGAATCGACGTCAAAATTCAAATAATTGTAACTTCGTGGAAAAGTTATTCTTCTCAAATCGCTAAAATACGTGTCACCAAATTTCCTCTAAAAAAAGCAACCTCTTTTTTTGCTAAGATATTCTGCGACTTTGAAGTGTAAAACTTTCCTGATTTGAAATGGACTCGATCTGACATTAATGCTAATAGATAGACATTTTTTGGGGAAATTTTCACAAATGTAGACAGAAAATAATTTTCTAGAAAAGCTTATTTTTATCACATTATTTTGTACGTATTTAGAATTTTTTGACACATTATAGTAGTTTGTATGGCAGGCGCGTAAGACTCGACTATCAGCAGAAGCAATCAGTGAGCCGCAGGCAAGCCGACTGCTGCTTCTGAAAACATCACTCCGGCCAAAAAAAGTTCAAGCGCGCACCCCATACATCAATGCATCCGGCATTGATGCGAAGGAAAATGAAAACAAAATTTGGTAATTTTGAAAATAGTAAGGCCAACACTCCTGAAAACTGCCCCAAAAAGGCATCACACCGCAGTTTTGATGAACTGCGCATGAAAACTGCGGTATAAAGTCTTTCTGAGGCAGTTGTGAAGACCAGCTGTATAAGGTGGCACTTTACGGAATGAAAAAGATGTTAAAAAGCGACTTTTTCATGCCTATGTCGGAAAAAAATGTAGAGGATTATCAACAGGAAATTTCGGGTTTTGACCTCTGTGAATTGCCTGGCCCACTCAAGCATTTTTCTTTTTTTCATTCTCACCTCAATGAGAAGGTATTGGTTTAATGTCAAAATTGACTTTCGCGGATTTCATTGAATCTCCACGTTTCGAGACCTCCTGAATCCAAAAAACAAAAACTGTTTTTACGATGGTGTCTGTCTGTCTGCCGTCGTTGGTGTGTCTGTCTGTCGTCGAGAAATACTAAAAATAAAAAAAATTCCATTTTGCGGTCGAACTATGCAAGATACGAAAAACAATGAACTGACAAAAACTATTCACCAAAAAAGATCTACGAATTTGTAATGGACTATTTGTTGATAAAACGCGTATTTTTAGTTAAAATCGTGACAAAAAACATCAAAAATTAGAAAATTTAATTTTTGAAAAAACTGCGCAAGATACAACAAAATGTTTGTAACCAAAAGTATTCATTTGAAAAAGGTCTACGAATTTTTGGCCGACTATTTTTGGAGAAGAGGCGTACTTTTCGTTTAATCGTGAAAAATAAGACTAGAATAAAAATTTAATTTCTGGAAAAAATTACATAAAATGCTGTGAAAATTTCTTAAAAAGAATTACTCTCTCAAAAAGGTTTGCGAATTCGCTGCTGACCATTTTTCAACAAAACGCGTAGTTCTCATTTTAATCTTAAAAAATAAAATTAAAAATTGAAGTTTTAACTTTTGGAAAAACGACACAAGATATGAATAATAAAATATTTGTTACAAAATTTTTACCTAAATTAGATTTACAAACTTGCTTTCGACCATTTTTTGATAAAGACATATTTTTCGTTACAATCCTCAAAAAGGCCATTAGAAATAACAAATTCAAATTTATGGAAAAACGACAGGATACAATAAAATATCTAACTGCAGAATTTTTTGTCTAAAGTCGCAGAACTAGGTACAGAAATTCATGTAACATGTATTTAATATAAAAGACTTGAACATAATTCAGAAAGTTTCGCGTTTTGGACATACATACATTATTCGAGTGCAAAGCGCGAGACACGTGATGAGAATGTATTCCCTAAAGCCGAAAGAGCTTTAACAAAAGAGAATTCATAATCACTAAATTACAGTTCTCAATGATTTAACCTTTAAGTTCAAAAGATCTATGTGCAAATGTGGAGAAATACAAAAACCGAGGTAACTATATTATCGAACGCGAAGCGTGAGATCCGACAGATACGCGTCCCACACGATGTTTATATACGGAAAAAAGTTTGCCTGATATGTAGCTAAAAAAAACTGCAGGGATCTCTTCGTAATGACTCTAGATGCTAGAAAA
>JAUMHM010017284.1:0-17070 GCA_032362435.1 Melikaiella ostensackeni
CACTTTGTTCATAGTTGTGACGAAATTCTGATCCCAACACATTTTCCGGATTTGAGGTCCATCGAATATTCCTGCTTTTAGTTTTGCATCCGATAGTTCTGGGAATCGTCCTTGAAGCTATATAAAACAGCTATATTCTTCATCTAATGGTGATACGAACTGCTTTACCATGCCCAGTTTTATATGCAGAGGTGGCAATAAAACTCTTGCCGGATCCACTAGTGGGAGGTTGATGATGTTCTCGGATCCTGGATCAAAAGTTTCTCTGGCTGGCCAATCAATCTTTTTATAATGATTGGGTCGGTCTCTACTATCCCATAAGCATAGGAAACATGGGTGTTCAACGACACCTGATTCCTGACCCAGAATTATTCCCAATATTTTGAAATCCCCACAAATCCGCCAATTGTGTCCTGAATATTTCAATTTAACCAATACCAACTTGATATTTTCGTAATTTTCTTTCAACAAAGTTGAATGTGCCACCCGTATGAGAGCAAAACATTGGTATTGTGAAGCAAAATAGCTTTCAAATTTCTCTTATAGGAATCTATAAATAGTCTCCATTCGATGGCTCTGTATGTCCCTGGTTTCAATTCATCCATCAATTCATTTATATCGTGAGGGAAAACTAATGAAGAAATACATCCGATTTCTTCAATACCTTGCTTATCTGTATTGCACATCTTGATAGATCTTATTGCTGTCGGACGATCGACGTAAGCAATGCTTCTTTTATTATTTTGTTGAATCCAGTTACATCGTTTTTGCAGAAATAGCAATCCTCTTCACAAGTGTGTCCTGCTCACAAAGTTGGACTCTTTAATTCAGGATCTTTAATATTTTCACTTTTATGCCAACGAGTCAATTGTAATCAACAATAATCGCATATTTTATGCGGCACCCATTCTCTACCCTGAACAGCAATTGTGAGATCATAACAATCTTCGCAAATCGTTCTGATCTGCTCAGAAATTGCCCTCAAAGTATTTGGTGGACAGGATTCACTGCATATGAAGCAGAATGAATAACGGTCTCTTTTACAATGATGTTCTGAGGTGGTAGCTCCAAGATCAACTTGTGATTTAGTACCTTTAGATTGTTCAGTTGAGGATTTTTTGGTTTTATTTATAAATGCCATGAGTATATGATAGACCCAAACATTAGGGATCCTGGTCTGATCGCAGGTGAGTCTGCCGTCCTGGGGGTGATAACCCTCATACTTCTTCAGGACTAAGTATGAGGGCTTTCCGACTTTGATAACGAAGATGCATGCATCACCTGATATCACTGTGGGATCAAACATATAATCATGCAGTGCGAGAACGTGCGAAATGCTGGTTTGCACGGTTGTTATCTGCATCATGCTGTCGACGGCATCAACTGACTTTCAACTAGCCTTCAATTTCCGCTAAGCGAGAAATCGGACGAGTGGAGTCTGGTCTGTTGGATTCAAAGTTCCTTCGAAGTTACGTATCAAAAATTAAATTCTGGGATCGTGGTACCGAACCGACTCAAGATTTCTACTCAGCGACCTCGAAAACATACAATATGACCACTTTGCATGGGAAAAATGCATGTTTTACATGAAATTACGTGACGCAATGGAGCCAAACTGACTCCAGATCCCGATTCAGTGACCTTGAAAATGTGGGATAAGCTTATTCAGGTTTTTGGGGCTGACAAGTTTTTTTTGTGGAGCTGTGTAATTGAAGGTTTAACTGTATTGTCCACTTCATGTTGAGTCCCTCTGTATGTTGCTTTAATTACGTCGGTGTGTTTAAAACAGTTTCGCTACAAATCACTGGGTAGATTCTTCATTGCCTGGTCGCATAAGTCGCGTACGTCGTTAATTTTATATGTCCTGTTTCGCTTTGCCACATAATTTAACGTAATCCCAAGTCAACTCAAATAGGTTGAGTTTGCAGTGAGCCACTGGAAGCCATGGCAGTCTGACCTCCTCTCCTCTCATTTCTTTGGCTATTCTCTCTAGGAGATATCGCTTTTGATATTTATGTCCTTGTAAGAGTTTCAAGAGCGCTAGTTTCGTTAGGTCATAAAACGATAATACTCCTTCGGGTAGAGGTACTTTCCCAACATTCAACCCATTGGCAATCTCTCCTTTTAACCACTGAGATGCAGGGTTTTAAAACTGGGGATCTAGTTGTGTGATACGGCTCTTGGTCTCTCATAATTACAGATTTGCTAGATAACAATGACGACATGCCGAAACCACTCTTCCTAATGCGCCGCATTCATCTCATCGTGGTAATCAGCCTTTCCTTCTTTCCTACAAAGCATTTCATGTAACCTTAGACGAATCCTTTCTTGCTTTCCATGTGTAGAATTATTATTCGTAATCCAGCTCCTAATGGAGTAACGAAGCCTCCTCGAAAATTCCCGATTTTTCGCACACCTGTCCAATAAAGGTCGAAATCATCCTCACGTGATTTCGAATTTGGGTCTACAAATTATGCCCAGCCAAATTTGAAGGAATGGTTTGCCCCACACCAAGTTTTATCCGTTGCAAAAAATTCGTACTTCAGTTTTCCATAATACTGCGAAAGACGCAAACACTCAGCTCTTTCTGCATTTGTAGAGACACATTCCATTAGAATTGATTTTTATACAGTTTTTCATAAACGAAATTTATTTTACGTAAATTTCTCCACAAAGTACTTCTGCTCATGTTTGGAAAATCCAGTACATTTCATTTGGTGTTGTCAGAATTAGTTTGAGGGTGGGGTAGTGGGGTAGTTTGCCCAATGTGATATTTAAACTAAAATCATTTTCGGTGTATCTAGATTAATAAAAATTTTGTTCGATGTTAAGAGTTTTTCAAGGAAACATTTTCAACAACAAATTTTCTCAGTTCGACTGAGATTGGGCTTATGTATTTTTTGAGTTTGAACAACTTATACTTGTCACGTGCAATTATCACACACACATGAACTTTTCCGCCTGATACAAGTCTTTGAAACGACTGTGAGTTTCTGTGTAAATTTCGGAATTAGGAAAATAGGGTATTCATCGTTTGTAAATAAGCTGGTATCTTAAAAATAAGGTTATTAATTATTCATCCCGTCAATCACTTCATGGATGTAGGCTTCCCGAGGAAGGAAAGGACTGAAGGAATAACAGTGCGCATGTAGTGGAGGATGGCCTGCCGTCACCATGGGACGTCCGCAAGCAGCTATAAGGATGATTGCGTGGACGGCCCATGAAACTTTATACGTACAAAAGTTGCCATTCATTGGGTGTTTTTAATCCCACTAATATTACTAAAGACATGCCTGCGATTTGTGATTACTGATGGAGAAGAATCCCGGTTTTTATTAGAAACTCTTTCTGTGACAATTGTCCTATATTGACACTTCTATAATGATTGTCCTGCGGACGTCTAAAGACTTCCTAATGGACTTTCGTTGAATGTAAAATTAACATTTCTCTGACTATCAATAGTGTATGGATTATATACTTTATTTATCATTATCGCAATAAAGAATTGAACTCTGAAAATTTACTGACAGTTAAATTGACGACATTAGGCTCAACTTTTATGTATGTTTTTACAGGATAAACTTTATTTCGCATAAATACTATCGCGAAAATCGTTGTTTTGCACGAAATAGAACGGAGTGAATCTTACACTTAGGTTTTTATTTTGATGTTTAAAGTCGATCAATGCTCTCTATAGCAAAAAAATTTATAATTTCACAGTAGTTTCAACTTTTTTTTAAACTTCCATCACCTTCTCGTATCATGAAGTTCCAAATAAACAAAAGTGGTTTCAATTTCATACTTTTATAGGATCACCCCTCAAAGATTTTGCCAACTTACGGAGCTTACCGTAGCAGCTTTTCCAATATACGCAAAAGCCTCTTTTTATTCGCCTTCTGAGCCAGGTTAAATGCTAGAGGAGCATTTCAATCATACTACGGTGATCATAAGAGGAATCTGATTCTGATTTAAGTACTTACGCCACGTAAAGACCCAAGAAGACAAAGCGAATCTGACAGAGGTAGAATTATACAACTACCAAAGCTTTATGTTTTTTCAATGACTTATTCTCCTTTAATTGCAGTTATCCCCATTTATCTAATGAAAATATTCTTATCAGATAAATTCCGTTTTTCATTTTTTAATCAAAAATTTGTTCATTGTAGATACGAAAAGACTTTTCGCCCTACTTTCGAAAACCGACGAATATTTTTGCACAATCGTGGTCGTCGTTCGCATCGAAAATCGTGACTTCAGCAAAAGCCGAAACTTCTGACGTAGCTATAAAAGAGTTATTGTAATCGAATTCGTCTATTGTCAAAAATGGTTAGTTTATTGCAAAATTGAGCAAGCTAGTTAATGAAAATTAACCGTAAATGACTGTATAGAGACACTATTATACTTAACACGTTTCTTTCTTCTCCTCTATAATTTTTTAATTCCATTTTCGATAATAAGTTACTTCATTTTTGAAACAAAAGTCTGCATACAATGTCTCATCGACTTTTCTTGTAGAGAAAGTTGATGCAAAAACAATTATTGATATGTAAAAATTCATAATTCTCCTCACATGATAAGGTCAGGGCAAAAAGTCCGATAGTTGTTATTCAATTGACTAAATATCTTATCCTTATTCTCCTTGATTCATTGGCGAAAACCGAATTGTTCTGTCATCCACGACTTCATCATCGAATCCTGAATATCTGGGGAGTAATCAAAGCAATCGTTTCTGAATTAAGTGAACTTTGAAATACACGTTGTTGATCCCTCCCCACCCGCTACACAAAGTAGTAATAAATAAAATTAAGATTCAAGTTTCGTTATGTAATTACGGCCAGTACGTGTAATATAAATTTCTAAATTGTCAAAACCAACATTTTTTGTATATCGTTTCTGCAATCGTTATTTTCTGAATCCTCGTAATCTTCCTTGTATATCAGTATCTACCTCATATCGTTAGGTTACCGCAATATCATGCCTATTCAGAAGATGGGGTGATAAGGAGAACCATTTCGCTGGCCCCACCACCCACGCAAATTTAACTTTTTTGGGCCAAATATTCAGTACAGAATTTGTTCATATTTGTACAATCAAAATTAGAATTTGTACAACACCGGAAGTCCCTGATTTCTTGAAAAAACACTGGCGGGGCCAGCGAAATATTTCGTCAGCCTCGGCATTATCCACAATTATCTTTATATGGGTGCATTATTTTCGTCTCAATTTGTTCAATTTTGTACAACCAACTTCCACCCCCAAAAACTAACCCCATGTGGCAAACACCATGGCCGGGCCAGCGAAATATTTCGCCAGCTCAGACATTATCAAAACTTAACTTTATACAGGCGCATTATTTTCGTCTCATATTGTTTAATTTCGTACAACCAACTTCCACCCTTAAAAAAAACCCCCCATGTGTCAAACGAGATGACCGGACCAGCGAAATATTCCGCCAGCCCCGACATTATCCAAAATCAACTTTATATAAGTGCATTACTTTCATCTCAATTTGCTCAAATGTCTAAAACCAACTTCCACCCCTAAAAACTACCCCCCATGTGGCAAACACCATGGCGGGGCCAGCGGAATATTTCGCCAGCCCCGACATTGTCCAAAATCAACTTTGAATGGGTGCATTACTTTCGTCTTAATTTGTAAAACCAACAACCCTCCCAAAAAACGCCCCCCCCCCCCCCCTATGCCGCAAACACCATAGCGGAACTGGCAAAATTTTTCGCTGGCTTGCTCATGGTGTTTGCTGCTTGGGGGGTAGTTTTTAGGGGTGAAGTTGGTTGTACAAATTTGAGCAAATTAGGACGAAAATAATGCACCCATATAAAGTTGATTTCGGATAATGTCGGGGCTGGCGAAATATTTCTCTGGCCCAACCATGGTGTTTGTTACATGAGGGTAGGTTTTAGGGGTAGAACTTGGTTGTACAAATTTGAACGAAATAAGACGAAAGTAATGCACCCATATAAAGTTGATTTTCGATAATGTCGGTGCTGGCGAAATATTTTACTGGCCCGGTCATGGTGTTTGCCACATGGGGGGTAATTTTTATGGGTGGAAGTTGGTTGTACAAATTGGAACAAATCGGCCATGGTGTTTGCTGCATGGAGGGTAGTTTTTAGGGGTGGAAGTGGGTTGTACAAATTTCAACATATTCAGACAAAAATAATGCACCCATATAAAGTTGATTTTGGATAATGTCAGGGCCAGCGAAGTACTTCGCTGGCCCTGCCAGTTTTTTTTGAGAAATCAGGTACTTGCGGTGTTGTACAAATTCTGATTTTGGTTGTACGAACAAATTCTGTACTAAATATTTGTCCCAAAAAAAGTTAAATTTGCGTGGATATCGGCATTTTTTGTGCAACAACTCATGTCCACACAAAATAAGATATCGAGTTGAAACTTTGGAGGAAGCATTGGGAAACAGTAACCTGCATTTCCGTACAGCATTTGGCTCGAAATTTTGAGTAAAAAAATGTAATTAATTAATGAAATCGCAGAAATATCGTCCGTGCTGTAGAACTCTGTAATTAATTTCCAATGTTCTCAATAAAGCATTTTTGAGGTTATGGCTCACATGCATTAAAGAAAGTGACGCAAACAGTAGTTGCAAAAATGACACATATGGTAATATTTGCTCGTTCATTGTAAATAAACAAAATAATATTTGATATAACATAGATTAGATATAGTATGTGGTATGGGTTAACACTGTTATTCCTACTGATTCACTTTTATTACTTACTTACTTACCTTTAGTACTGGTTCACTGATTTACGTGCTAATATCACACGTTTACGGGAAAATTGATACAAAAACGGTGAAATCCCACCATCATTCGCTACATGTTCACAATAAACTTGTAAAATTGACACACGAATCACAGTAAAATATTTACAAAACGAATTGTAATTTTCAGTCCCTTCTTTGCAGTGTAATTGTAATAAACTTTTACCAATAATAGGAAGACTCAATGTTTTTGCTAATATGAGATCGCATCAGTATCCACATGTTGCAACTATCTAGCAGGAAAATTGGAAAAATGTATACAAATCCAAAGTGATTTCTATGAAGAATGAATATACAAGTTTCCAACAACAAAATATCCAGTATTTTGAAATTGGACAGTACCTGGAGCTCGTAAAAGTATTATAAGGTCAAAGTTGTCGTTAACAATTGGAAAACCGCTATTTTTTTACAGATATGCTCATTGCATTTTGCCTATGAAATACACGATATGCACACCCATTAACTTGGAAGGATGGAATAAAGATTTTCTATTAGACCTATCATCCCCTGACCCATCGACGTTGTTCCTATTTCAACGCTCAAGGCCTACCCCTATTTGTTTAAACAATTAAACTTTAAACATCCCATCTATGTTGCGTCTCCAATAAAAAATATAGGACATACGCATTATCTTGAAAGAATGGAATAACGATTTTTTATTGGATTGATCATACTCTGATCCATCAACGCTCTTCCTATTCTGACGACGGTGGTTATTAGAAACTACAGAGCAACAAAGTTCCGTGCAACTTGCGTTCAAGAAAATCGAGAATGAAAAATGAAACTACATGTCCAGCACCCAAAAGAAATTGCATTATTCTTGCACCAACTACATCTATAATCAACTGTTTTTAATTTTTGAACTTTAAAATTGTTGGCCAAACATAAAAACTTCAGAACTTTTTCGCATCAATCATTCTTATTCGTTGACGGAAATGCTTACATCTACTTTTTAAGTGATACTTATTTGTTAAAACAATTATTGTTTGTTTGTGAATGTGCGCTTGCCCTATAATTCATGGGACGGACTATTTTCCGCGATTAATGGCACTCATACTCAACGTTAATAATAAGATTTCTTCTTGCAGACATTCTGCAATCGCTTGAGCAACCAAAATAGAAATATTCATCAACCCCCAAAAACCAACCCTATCACTATCAACGAAACTATTCCAAAGTGAGTCCATGTAAAACGGGCATAAAATTTCAATTTGAAAAGAGGGACCCAGGTCATCTTCTCAAATCTCTAGGTTATGTTCTCAACCCGCGAAAATAATCAACAACCACTAAAATCCACCCTTGGCACTTTTAACTAAACTATTCCAAAGTGTCTTCTTGTGAAACAGCTATAAAATTGTTAAATTAAAAATATTCACACAAGTAACTTGTGAAACACAGGTCACACGGATCTTGAGGAGACTCCAGCTTATGTTTTCAACCTCACAGTGATGATCAACAACCCCTAGAATTCATTCCTGACACTTTTAACGAAACAATTCTAAAGTTTCTCCATGCGAATATCCATAGAATTTTTCAATTGATTACAGTCACACAGGTTACCTTTACAAAACTGTAGGTCATATTCTCAACCCTACAATCATATTCGTCAATCCCTGAAATCCACCCCTTGTTCTCTCAAGGGAGCAATCCAAAACTGCCTGCATGTAAAAGAGCCATAAAATTTTTTAATCGAAAGTGGTTTCAGAGGTCACCTTTATAAAACTCCAGGTTATGTTTTTCACCCCACAATAATATTCAACAACACCCAAAAACAACCCCGCATCACTTTCAACGAAACAATCTCAAAGTGTCCCCATGTAAAATAGACCCAAAATTTTTTAATTGAAAATAGTCGCCCAGGTCACCTTCTCAAAAATCTAGGTTATGTTCTCAACCCCACAAGAATAATCAACTGCTCCCAAAATTCACCCCTTGCACTTTCAACGAAACAATTTAAAAGTGTCTTCACGTAAAACAGCTAAAAAAATTTAATTGAAAATAGTCACACTGTAATCAATAAAAAATTTCATGGATATTTTACATGAAAACACTTTGAAATTGTTTCCTTGAAAGAACAAGAGTTGGATTTTAGGGATTGTTGAATATAATTGTAGGGTTGAAAATATAACCTGGAGCTTTGTGAAGGTAAATTTCGTGACTGTAATCAATTTAAAAATTATATGGCTATTTTACTTCGAGACACTTTGGAATTGTTTCGTCAAAAGTGATATAGGGTTGCTTTTGGGGATTGTTGAATATTATTGTGAAATAGAAAACATAACCTGAAGTTTCATGAAGGCGACCTGTGTGACTATTTTTTGCTTGAAAATTTGATGGCAATTTTACATTGAAAACACTTTGGAATATTTCTGTTAATGGTGATATTGGGTGTTTTGGGGGGTTTATCTTCATCTGACCCATCGACGTTGCTCCTATTTTGAAGACGAGGGCCTGTTTCTGGTTTTTCGAACAATTAAACTGTAAACTGCCCATACACGTCGCGTCTCTATTGAAAAAATAGAAAGATGGTACGATTTTGCTTCTGTAATTAATCTCTTTATAATTACCGTTATTCTAAATATCTTTAAACAAATTTAATTTTTCTCATTTATCACAAAAATCTTATATTAACAAAAGTGTTTAGCCCTCCTATTTTTGGTAATAATTTATGAAAAATACACTGCAAAAAAAAGGTTGAAAATTAGAAGTCGGTTTATAAACGCCTTACTGTGATTCATGTGTTAATTCTACAAGTTGATTGTGAACTTGTAGCGATTGACGGTGGAATTTCACAATTTTTGTATCAATTTTACCATACACGTTTAATTTGTCATGTAAATCAGTGGACATGAAAATACCAGTGATTAACAGGGTAAATTTCAGTCATAGTGTAATCGTTTCTTAGTGTAATTTTACCACGTGAAACGCAGTAATTTTACACTTCTTTCGTAAAATCACAATGTTAATCGTTGTAAGCTTACAATTTTTTCGTACAACTACCACGTTAATCAGTGATATTTCTAATTTAATTTTGACCATGATTAATGTGGTAATTTACAACCACTTTTTTCACAATGTGTATTTGTGCAAAACAAGTCATGCGAGACGAGTTTCCAATTTGATCAAACTCGAGCATTAGCGGACGGTGTGATGGCCGTCGCTTCATCGAGCGCTTCAGTAGAGAACGCCTGGCTGACAGGGCGCAAACACGCCACACATGGTCACACGCACATGTAAGTTGTGATAGTAGAAATATAAAAGATACCACTGGGACTCGCTAAATATTATTGTAAGTACTTGTGATCCTGGCAAAAGAATAATTTTTCTAGGATATTATACATCAACACCTTGCCCTAAATCTAGGACTCTCAATAGATTGGATGCCTTTCTATAGATACATTCCAGAGCCCATTCTCAAAAACGAAGACTATATCTTGTACTGGGATGTTACAATCGAGGCAAATCATTATATCCGAGCCAATGGACCTGACATTGTCATGGGGGAGAAAAAGTTGGAAAAGTCTATATCATCGACTTGCTTGTCCACTTAACCGGAACTTGCAGGCAACCTATACAATAAAGATCCATAAGTATAGGGAGCTAAGGCATGAAGTGAAGACAATATGGAGAAATGTGAAACATGCATTTCACATTATATTTTACTGAAGCTTCATGGAGTAACAGATGGTAGATCTGAAAAAAGCACCTAGAAGCGATAAATGTCGCCTGCAACGCTCTCAGCCGCTGCGTATAACAACGATAAACGACAAACTCCAAACTACACCATACACCTAATTTTGTACCTACTACAACATCATCACAATAAATTTAAAAAAGCGTATCAAATCCTTAATATCTTCAACTCATCAGGCACTTGACTTTGTCCGTGGCTGATGATGAAACATCGAGTTCACTCTAGAAATTAGCTGAAAAATAATAATAATGGTGAGCGGAAAAAAGTTACATATACCAACATGACAAACCTCCCTCTATGATTTTGTAATTATTGAAGAGTGAATGGAAGACCAAAGAAAGCTTAGAGGATAAAAACGGTATTTTATTTCTTATAATAGGTTGTTTCCAGAGTTGGATATCACTTTTGCAATAAACATGTATTATAGTTCGTGAAATCCTGATTTCATATACACGTGAATCGAATATTCATTACATCTTGTCTATTATTATTAACTCAATGGGCTAGTTTGAATTTTTTTAACGATGTCGATTAGAGGACCTGCGTGACGTCAATGGGGTCGGATTTTTCACCAATCACAGCTTGGGTATCAGTTTGGAAAATGTAGAATTTACTGACAGTTTTAAATTCTTCAAATTAAATTATTATTAGCTTAGCTGTAGAGAATCGTATTTTGCAACTACTACGCTGAAATGCCGATCCATTGTTTTCTGAGAGCCTACTGGACATTCCGTAATTTCTTCTGGGGTCATGTTCGTAACTTTGCCACTTCCTATGTTTATTTTCGCCCGAGGTCTTTTTCTACATTTATTGTATATTCCACTGAGAATACCACTATCCTCCAAAATTGCAAAAACGTCACCATCAGCTGTTGTTAATACAATTTGTTCTGAGGTTGGCATGTAATAGTCACATCTGTGTCTTTGCCGTATAAGTGGTGAATTGGGGTTAAAAGTGTATCTTCGGAATTCAAATCGCCGGTACGGATTGGTATGGGGAATGAGCCGAGTAAGTCCAAGTTGTCCAAGTCTATATCCAAGTATGTGATAAATAGGAGGCTCAGCAGAAAGAGCAAGTCTGACAATAGGAGACCTGGAGCTGACACGTAGAGGAGGCTCGGCCGGAGACACAGGCATGAGACGAGAAGAAGAAGGTCGGCAACGACCTGGGCGGGGAGTGTCAGGTTGAAGATAACCATTAGGGTTACAGCCGGACCCTGTACTCAATTCTGCGAAATGAAATAGATGATTAGTTTTTTTTTAAACATACTTTTGCATCTTGGGATATCATGAACTTCTTGTGGCAAGAGCATGATCCAAGATTAAGGACATTGAGGGAAGTGTGCTCTGGGGTACTTCTTGAAAGCTGGACTATCAATATTCAGGGAACATTATAAATTTGGGTAGGTTCTCAGAAAAGTTTTTTTTTAAAATTATTTTGTAGAGAAAGTAATGTGCTTCTGTACACACATGGGACAAAATTTGAGAGACAGATGAAATGAATAAATCCGATGAAATCTACAATTTTAGCAGTCCGACTGAGATGGATTTCTGGAGCTGCCAATGAAAATTGTGTGTAATTTCAATTTTGTAAGATATGGTTTCAAAGCGTATTAATGATTTATAGCAATTTTACCAAAAAGTGGAAAAATAACCTAATTGAATGTATCTCAATCTTTGTCTTTTTTATTTTGAGCTTGTTCATTGCCATTAGCAATACGTTCTCTGATTTGTTCCACTCTATTGTTCATGTGATTCTAAATGAATTTCATCGGGTAGTAATTCAAATGTCAGGTATGGTGGCACTCCTCTAACTTTCTATTGTGAAAGGACTCATGTGCCTCTACTAATAAGTTTTTGACGATTCTTATTGCAACTGGTATGGGTCCGTGTGGATATTTTACCGTGGGCCTAAGCAGGCCCAAGCCTGGCAAAACTGGGCCCTGGTCTGGTAATCAAGCCTGTGTCAAACTCGAATAAAGCACTTCATCTGGCCGGATCCTGTGTTGATTGCGAGGTTAGATTGCGGAGACAGGCCCCGGCATGAGCCTAGTTTATTATTGATTCCCATAGCTATTCTATTCTTAGGCATTTTGTTCCATATCAAATTCTTCAGCTCTGGAAGAATCTTTCATTTTCTGTGAAGAGCGATGTGTATAAGGCATAATTGTTCATGCGCATACAGTGCACTTTGACAATATATTATTTTAGGACGAGAGACTGAGAACACGGCGTCACTGCACTGAATTGTAAAATATTAAACACTGGAGAAAAATTTAGAAACCGACATAAATGTGTATCACACAGCTTGTTACTCTTGTTTCTGTATCAGTAAATGAGGGAATTTTGGGAACGTTTCCAATCAGAAACGTCAGTCGAAAACATACTGATCGCTAAATGTCAAGTGCAGCCTTTGTTCTGGATTCCTTGTAAGTATCAAGTTTTACTTTGAAAGTCTAGAATGAAATAACCCAATCCACTCTCTACGCATATTCAAAATACTGACAAGCAGTTTCAACTGATCAGAAATTATCGATAATTAAATACGCTATAAACATGACGCTGAAAGGCACTCGCTCGTCGCTCTGAAAATGGGCTCGAACTCGAGCCGTTGAATGTTCTCCTTGGGAAAGTCTCTTTCTTATACCAGTTCGTTGAAGCGACAACAGTAGCTGTGTGGTGAATCTCATCTTGAACGGAATTGGACGTTGTGCCATTTCGAGCGCGGCTATCACTTGGATAGATATTCGTTCGTGATACACGCCTAGTTTCTACTGCGTGTAACTAATGTCAAACGGGAGGATGACTGATGATGACTGATGACCCCGAGGATGATTGTGTACACTAGGGCGTAGCGAAAAAAAGTTCGTTGCTTAAAATTCAAATAGCGATGAAAACTTCCGTTTGGGAGTCAAAAAGTACTCTCATAAAGTTTCATAAAAAAAAGTATTTCTTCTGTCTCCGCATGGTATTGGGTATGAAAACATCCACCGCGCCAAGAGGGGCGCTGCGGTGCCATACAGACATGACCGCGGAAGCCATGTGGATAATATGGAGTAGTAGCAATAATTTAATTAAAAAGTGTATTTAAGTTTGGAAAATGGTATTTTTGGACATAGATATTTTGTGCAGTTACGCATCAGCTACACCTGAATCTAGAAATATGATCGAAGGCCAAAATATTCTTAATTCTAGTATGACTGTCATGTGCAGAGCTACCATAAGCTCGCGAAATAGTTGAAATGTATATTCATTGTGCCTGCAAACCTGTACTTTAACTTCAGAACCACACAAACTAACATGAAGGTTATTAATTGATAGTGGCTATGAGAATTGCAATAAAACTGTGCGTGTAGAAGAGAAAATGCAAGGTGCAGACAAGTAAAAATTCTTCAGTTATAATCTTTCACATTTAAATTCCTCAACCACTCACTGTGTTCATCTACAACTACAATTTTTCCAAACAAGTTTCGCCTTTTTATTTTAACACTTTCAAGCTTTGGCACACTATGAAAACTTTAATTGAAGTTTTTATTCTTTTTGGAGTCACAACCACTGACGCAACAACCTCCGAAACGTGTTACTTTCCGATATTGAAGTGAAAAAATTTAATTATTGGAGCGAATAATTATCAGCTCGGAAGCATTTTGCTCATTAGAGCACCCGGTAGAATTTCGTCGCTGTTCTACAAGATATCGGGAATACAATCGACAAGCCAATCTCACTTGAACCTTCCTGCAATAGAAAGGTAACCCTAAGTTTTTGATGTGTTAATTAACGAATGATCTATTCTTTGTCTTCAATAAACATTATAAAATCTGAACCACACCTCAGTTATTTCAAACACAATCTTGACGCAATTCGCATAGGATTGTTAGTGACAACGTACCCACAACAAATAATTAGTCAGGCCTTATCAACCTGATGTAATTAGCAACACTGGTCTTTCTCATTCTTATATTTCGAAACTACCCTCGCCTTTTGCTCGGGATGTGACATTAATCACCGAAAAAAGTACTTATTAATAACTATTATAATAGTAAGTACACTAATTTAATTTTTGAGGTGATAAACATGATTCGTCAAACAAATTATGGTACAGAAACTAATAAAACATAAATTCATTATAATAAAGTTAAAGCGAAGCGCAAAACGCGAGATCTGACAGATGCGCGCGCTAGATGCTGAGTGACCATGGAATTCAAAATTTTCGGAAAAAATCGACTTTTTCGCAATTTTCTTAGAGTTACGGCAATTTCCTCGACTACTTGACCACGAAACGTCTGTCATACGTTAAGGGGGATGTATTTTCAATTAATTTTCGGTATTCATTTCTTGCTTTATAAGTGTAAATCCATTTGCTCCGTCTTATTTTGTGTTGCTGATAATTTGGATACTGAAAATTAGTTTTATTGTCAAATAAAAAGCAAAATACCACTTTTCAATATTTTATTGTGATTATGTAAAAGTCAATACAAATTATTTTAATATCAACGTTACTCATGTATTATTGCTGCACCATATTATAAATACATTCTTATTGAGACATATCATACATTATATGGTCAAATAGTCGAGAAATTTACCGTAACTCTAAGAAAATAGCAAAAAAGTAGATTTATTTTCGATTTTTGGAAATTTCAGTCACTTAGGGAGGGTAAGAAGTATTGAGATGACATTACCACTGTGCAGGTATAAATTAACTTAGTCCAATAGTAATGCAGCTGTGACGCCACTTACAGACCGAGCAAGGTCCTGTTCCATATTAAATTACCGATCGAACAAGATTTTGTTTTATTCTAAGTTACCGACAGTCGGCATTGCCTTCCGTCGGTAATGCAGAGACTTACAATGAATGGACCCCCAATTGCTATGCGAGGGATCTACCTCACCAACAAATATGATCTGTTTTGTGAAACTAGTTGTAAGATTTTTGCTTAATAAATATGATTAAATGGACAATTCTGTGTATTTAATTATAATTTTTCTCCCCTATTCATTTTTGCGATAGCTTTGGTTAGTCTAATCAGGTATTAGTGACATCTCTGAGATTAGTGTCAACTTACTTCAAGTTATGTTTGAGTTAGCTCGAAATTAATTGTAATAGTAATTTGAGATCATGACAAAATTTTCACTCTGCGCATGCGCAAATTATCTTGCACAGAACGAGAAACCTAGATCCGTGTACTTTCGACATACAGGTGGATAAGGTAGATATTTACCTTCCGAAGCAAGAAATTCAAAATCGCAAAGTGCTCAAAGTCCAAGCGCGGGAAATTCAAAAATCATCACACAAACGTGTGATATGTCGATAGAATAGATACTCAATATGCCGACTGACGCCGAAATATGGTAGAAATCAGCATTACTGATTGCCGATAAATCTGTATTATTGACGGAGTATTATACCGACTGAGAGTAGATACCGACTGCTGCGAGACCAGCTTGGCAGAGATAACATCTCAGTTTACAGTGGTGTCATCTCTTATTGACTGCAGAAACCGTTTGTCACCTAAGAGCGCCGGTTGTTCAAGTTTACTACATCAACAAGCCCAAGCGCGTGAAATTAAATTTTGAAAGATCGAGGCGTGAGAAATTTAAATAAATAGCTGTAAATAAATAAGTAGTTGTGAAGGAGAACATCAACCCAATTGGTAAGGTGGATCTCTTACATACCAACCGAGACTTAATTCATAGAAGAGACCTGAATTACCGACGGAAGGTAATACTGACTGTTGCTAATAGCGACTAGTCTGAAACCGGCTCAGCAGAGACAATGAATCAGTTGGACAACAAGTTCAAGGCGAAACGACCTCAATACATATAGTCTTCTTGGTTGGTAAGGTAGATCCCAGACATATTGACTGAGTAGCGATCCAGAGCGGAATCAACACTGCCGGCTGATGGTAATACCGACTGTCGGTAACTTAACCTGGAACAGAACCTTGCTCGGTCGGTAGCTTAAGATGGAACATAATCTTGTATGGTCGGTATGTGGCTGCGTAGCTGCTTTGCTATTCTACTCTACTTGCTTTGAGATATTTTTTTTTGATAACTGAAATGTCAAAAAAAAAATTTTTCGCTTTCAAATTTCAGAACGTGGGTCGTTTTTTTTGTGTTTTCCACCTATAGAATTGATGCGGAAACAAGAAATATATATATTTTTTTTTATGTAACTTTAGGGAAATATTTTGACTCTCAAAAGAAAGTTCTCATTGCTATTAGAACTTCGAGCAATGAACTTTTTTTGATACGCCTTAGTGTACACTAGGATAGTCTAATTTTTCTCAATCTTCATGGTCTCACCCCCTAAATTTGTTCGAATACACAAAAAAATAATTAGGTATTATTTCAAGTGATATTCAGAGCTTCCACAAGCCACATAAAGTTCAACACGTATTTCCCATAAGAAAAAAATACGCTTTTGTGAATTTTATTCAGAATCGTCAATAACACAGGCCGACAAGATTCCAGAACCAGAAACATGAGTATACTTTTTCGAAGGTTTTTGGTGCGCTGAACAAGAATCTGGCCTCAGAATTGCTCCATCACATCAGGTTTTCGAGATATCCTAAG
>JAUMHM010017315.1:0-17068 GCA_032362435.1 Melikaiella ostensackeni
TGGTTGGTCGAAATAACGTATTGGGATTTGCGTTACTATGGAATGTTGTGAGTAGAGGAAATATGTATAGGGTTGTGTCTTCAAAGGGTGAAGTGTCCGACGAAATAGTCGCTTTTGAATATGGTGAATTGATAAGTCAACCAATTGGGTCCAAAAGATGGTGAATTATTGTCCCGGACATCCTTTCCAAATTATATAAAAACCAAGCCGAATACTAGAACTTCAGTGACTTCATATATTCAAATTTAAGCCTAAGCACCAAGAATGCTCACAGTAATTAGCCGGGCCTGAGCTATAGAGGTCCCACTTGCATTGCAATTGCAAAATTTAATCAATATTAATTTAATCAATAAAATTAATTATATATATAATAGTATTAATATTAATATTTTGCACCTGGAAAAACATAACTTCAAAATCGACGTGCATGCAATCGTGCACGTGCATCGTGCATCGTTTGAAAATATTTTCTTTAACACATGCATACACGGAGAGAAATCGGAAGATATTAATTCACGGTACTGCTCGTTGATTTTATAACTAGCTTTTGTCGTGAAAACTCTATAGCTTAGTGATATAAGTATTCGGAACCCCGTGTTACGATGTCACGCTTTGGCGCCAGAAATAAGATCTCTGGACCCTTGCTTTTGAAACAAGAGTCTCGAGGTTTTAGGCATGATGATGATGGAGAAAGGAAAGAATGGGCGGAGCCCTAACTTTCAGGTCTCGAATTCTATGCTTTTAGATCATAGAGTCCGAGACTTTGAAGCACGGATTCTCATATGATTTTATTTCACGAAGTCGGACACTTGAAATCACAAACAACGGGAAATGAAATCATGCGCGCGGTGATTCATTTTCACTGCTGCGGCCATGAAAAAAAATTACGGTGTCTGAGAATTTATAGCTTGAATTGTGTGTCATTACTTCACCCAAAAATTGTACATCTAAAATCAAGCACTCCCGTGAACTAAGATCACGTGATTTCTATTCGCGTAAAAACTGCAGATTTTCAAGCGCGCGAAGCGGGCTGGACGTAGCTGTTTTTCGATTGCGGCGAAACAACCCCTAAATGGAAAAAAACCTCGGACGTGCTGCCTCCGCCTGAAAAACTTGTAGTCGTTATGGCGTCACCATGGCCACTTGTCTTCGGTATCGAAACGCTTTCGGCGCATTCATCATATGACTCCTTCTGAAAACATCGTGCTCAACATGAAACGCCTGCTCTTCTCCCTCGATGCATAGCATACTATTTTGTGAAAAATTAAAAGCGACGTAGTTTTCAGGTTTGATCGATTCACATAATGACCTTCAGTTAGATCAAGCAGTATTCTCCTTTTGTTTATTTTATTCTTGATGAAAATTGACTGGCTCTCAGCGGTTCTCATTTATTCTAATTACATAAAATATGCCATAATTGAAAAATAACTTTGAAACTAAAATAGGTTGTATAACGGGATTTCTTTGGCTCCTTATAGGATCCACCAGGAAAAAGGTTATTCGATAGAAGCTTTTAGTAAGTTAAATTTGATTTCAAGCTAAAACGCAGTTTCCTGGCTCCATCCAACTTCGACCAGGAAACCAAAATTAAATCGTTTTATTTAAAAGCTGAAAGTAGTCAACTTTGACTCTAAGAAATTGAGTCTTTCAGATTCTATGCAGACATCAGGAGGCCCTCGACTCACCGTCCGATTAAGAAGATTGAGTAAAGGAGTTCACAGTCAATGTTTGAACTCAGGAGGAGAAAACTAGAACGCAGACTCCACAGCTTCCCACTATTCCCGAGTTCGCGAATGGTGGGAGTGAGTGAAGTAATGCGGCTTATAAAACACGCCGCACAACAGAAAACGGGGAGTTAGTTTCTTGCGGTCGGACCGCAAGGGTTAACGGAAAGTACCTTGGGAGAAGCTGGAGGATTCATCCTCCAACCTTGTCCCATACATCTTTTCAAGAGGAGAAAATTGTCAGTGTTGGGAATTTCTCAGCTTTGACAAAATTCTTCTATAAAAAAGATAGGCCTTCAGGAGCAGACTAGAAATTTATTCCTTCCTCTGCTTCATAAAAGAATACTGTCTTCGACATTGGTCTCTGCCGTGCGATACAAATTGCCTAGCTATTTATAGATAGTGATTTTCGGGCGCGAAATATATTTTAATTTTTGAAAACATTTTGAAGAGAATAAATTAAAAAGATATTCGGTAGAATATTACCAGAGACTTTATTGTAATTAAATTTATATCGATTCACAGACGAGCAGAGCAAAGGTCTACGTAGCCACCTCATCCATGAAGTGAATGGGTATGAATGCATATCTCAATTATTTAGTTTCAGTTTTTTTTGAGCAGACAGTGTTTCAACTCCCGTCCCTGGTCAAGAAAGCGACTGAATTAATTCCTTGAAATAAAAGATCGTTTCAGACAGGACGAAAGCAGTCTTTTTAAATATCAGTGAGAATATCCGTTTACAAAGATTGTAAAACAATCCAGCGAATCTCTCTCTCTCTCTCTCTCTCTCTCTCTATCAAGAGCCATTTGCGTTACTCTCTCTCTCTCTCTCTCTCTCTCTCTCAGTTGCGAGCAGGAGTCTGCACTGACTGAGTGCACAGGTCTTTGTGCAAGGCTACAGGAAAGTATCTCTGCGAAAATACTATTACGTTCCTTCGAGATGGGAAATTCAGGATTTTTTTTTGTCAAAGCGCAGACCTCGAATTTCACTGCCTGAAGCTCAGGTTTAGAATAAGCCCCTATTAAAATTATGTGATACATGAATGGGATTCAATATCCATCAAGAATTTACATAATCACCAATATATTAATAAATCTCACTGGTGACCTAGAGGATAGCCAGTTTCCATCTGTTCTGTCCTTAATAAAACTCAACTCTTATCCTCCTGAGAAGCATAGAAGAGCGGACCCAAAGTCTACTTTGGCATCTGGTCGAGTAAATCGTTTTCTCAGATTGAAAGAAACATCTCTTTAAATTCCAACGAAAGGAAAGAAGGAAATCTCTAGACGGAAAGGCACTAGAGACATTATTATATGATTAGTTCGCTCAGGCATTTTTGAATAAATGTTCATGGTACCGCAGAATCTTATTCCTTCTCTAATGGAATCCCTTCCACTTTATGAATATCAATCAAGAATTATTATTATGAATTAATTAAAAAAGTAATTAATTTATAATTGAGTTAACTTAGCTGAAAGTCGCTAGTTATAATTGGCGCCCAACGTTGGGCCATGAAGAGTTGAAAAAGACATGAGATTCTTGCCCTTGTCTCTAGACCTAAAAATGGATAGAAGTAAGTTAGTAGAAGCATTTTCCAAAGGAGACGAAAATTTCAAAATAGTATATTTACCACCACCGTCGAGTCAGAAAAATCCACTTAAAGATATGGTGAAGTTCGATAAATAGCTCATAAGGCAAACCAACAATTATGAGGACGCGAGTGATTCACAGGAAGAATCGAATTGATAGAGACTAGGTGTGTATACAGCAAAATTTTTTTTTTTTTCGAGAAAGACTAAAAAAAACTATCACTGAAAGAAGTGAATTAGTGAGAGACTTTACAAGTGAACAATAAAGTAAAAATCAGAACAAAAAATTAGCAAAACAGGTTTACGGTCCTCGAGAGGAACAAAAAAGGTGCTTATTGGAGATAACAATCTGCCAGAGGACCCCGACGCGACTATCTATGTAATCACAATTGACAACATGGAGGGATGCGCAACTTTATAAGTAATGACTGAGTCAGACCCTAAGCGAATGTGGATTGTATCAACCAACGTCTCGAAGGATTGGAAAGAAGGACGAACCGTATATTGGAAGAAGAAAAAAGATATCATGACCAACAAACGGATGAAAACGACAAGATTCTGCAAGCGAAACTGGCATCACTGGAGAGTGGGATGAGCCGTTCACTAGAAGCCACCACTTAAATGACACAGAGCCTAATGGACAGGGAGAATCAGAGGCAGGCTCGAATAAACCGATTGGAGACCGCTCATGCCTGAATTGCAGAACGTATCACAAACGACCTTGACGGCAGATCAAACCAAACCACAGCACCAGTCGAGCCTACCATAAGATATGTGCTACCAGAGTTTAATGGCGAAGGAAGCCCAATGTGGTTCCTGCGTCAACTTAAACAATATTGGGAGGTAGTACGCCCCAGTGCATGAAATGTCGAGTATTTACTCGAAAAATTCCTCTCGGGACCACCCAATGATTGGTGGCCCATTATAAAAGACAATGTGACTGACATTGAGACCTTTGCTGCGAAGTTCCAACAGCGCTTCTGGGACGAGCATAAGCAGAATAAGTTAAGAAAACGGTTGAAATTTGGAAACATCCAATTGTTATCTACCCCGTGTGATATTGGAGGGGTGAGTCACTTGAATAGCGGGGGGGTGTCCGAGGCTTTAACTAGGGTGAGGGGGTGCTCGGAGTCGATGTTGGAAGTGCTATTTTTTTTGACGATCCCTGAGCCAGACATCTAGGTCGCGCATTCCTTGGGGTGGGTTGCGGCGACTCGCAGGGGGTGGGAGCTATACCCGCTGAATGTTACCCCGGATGAACCACTGCCAAACGTCTTGCTAAACGGTTCGCGATCGCGGTTCTTTCACGCAGCATTCGAGGGGAGGGTGACGTTTAGAAATTTAAATTTCGCTGGTGAGGTTCGCCCTTCGGAGGGCCCGGGCAGAGGCGCTTCTGGGGTGGCGACCCCAGGAGGAAAGGGGAGAATGTCTTCGGTGACCCTATTGCGGCGAGGTCGAGGACGTCGTCACCGGTCCCCGGGGTGGCGGTGCACGTTTGGGCCGTCGGTGTGGTCTGGTGGTTATTCCCCTCGTCTTGGGGAGGCGGTGGTACGGTCGAAGGAGTTGAAACCCGGTGGGCGGTGGCGGCGCCCGTCGGTAGGTTTGGCCTTTCGTTTGTTGGCCGGGTTCATACGGGGGCGTTATTCTTCCAGGAAGGCGGGAAATGAATTAAATTTAAAAACCGCGCGAATTCCGGAACCGATGAGAGAAACGAATACACGCGGGATGGACCCGAAAGCGGACGCGTCGAGCACGCGGGCTTGTCGAGACAGTGGGAGAGAATGGGAAAATAATCGGCTTACCTGCAATAGCGGCAAACCAAATTATTTTTCCGAAAAGAAAAAAAACAAAAAGAGAGAGAAGGAGAAAGAGTGTGTCCTCGATACCCGGCTAACCGACAGTAGCGGCTAACCATATGATGGCGAGGAACGGGAGGGTTGTGGGAAGTAACGCGAGGGTAGAAAACACCGAACTTGAGACACTATTATTTACTTTCACTGTTCACGTGAAGAAAGAGAAAGTCGCGTATCCGGCCACGTGGCCTGTGGTCCCGAAGAGAAAAACGAGAACGGCCTAGATTTGGATGTCACAACCAAAAAATTTGGTTAAATATCGCGCAACCAAAGATTTGATTGTGACAACTAAACTTGCTGTATAGAACATGTTTTGGTATTTGACCCATTCACATAGTTGTTGCTTTCCAACCGCTTATCGTATCTTACAAGTACTACTTACACTTTGGATGTGAGAATCATTGTCTTGGGTGTTGTTACTATAGGTCATAGTAGGTATATTATTAATGCAAATGTAAGCTTGACAATAATGCGAATATTTTATTTTATTAACCAAGTACAAAATTTCGTCCTTTAATACCTATTTCATCTTATAAAATACCTACTTGAAGAGCATATGGGAGTGTTGCGAAATATTTGTCGCTTACGTGAGCGGTTGTCACAGGAAAAGGAGTCGTTAACGTAGATAATTGCACATAATTATAATCACTTGTTTCTTCAACGTTATAGGCATAATAATCACTATCGAAACACATGGTGTCAAGGAGCTTGCATATGAAACCAATTTCGCCGAGATTATTTCGAATTGTAATATCAATTATACCAGAAATAGACACAATTATATCCTCACCTTCTAATGTTATTACTAAACGGGAAATTTTTGTATAATTGACGCCATTTATTTCAACCCAAGAGAATTTGTAGCTGTACTTTTCAAACAAAGAGGAATCAAAAGAGGATACACGAGAATTATATCCAGTCATTTTTCGTATATCGACGATTTTTTCCGCTTGCAAAATGCGTTACTAGGCGCCTTTTCTTCCCCCAAAATAGAACGATATGCAAGACAAAAAATTTCTATATGACAAAGAGTCTCTAAAATATTTTTGCGACAACTTGTGGCGTTTGCTTCGGTTTTTTTTTGTGCTCATGCTTGGATTCAAATCTATCCGTTGATAAGTTTACTAATGGTCCAGATTGTTTAAGAACTGCGTAGTAGCAAAGGAAATTATGTAATTTTATGGTAACGGTCTCAGTCGGAAATACTTCTAAATACATTTTGTACATTTCCTCTACATAACATTTTAGTACTTTTCCCCAACTTTTTTGAACTTTTCTAGCTCAAATCACTCTCCGAATACTGAGATAAAACTCCCATACCTCATCGTCATGGGGAACGAGGTCACCAACTAACATTGAAAAAATTGAAATGAATGTTTGCATCTCAGTGGCTGACATTTTCGTAGTTTTTTCTTGCGCTTCCTCATGACTTATGAGAGGTCGTCTATTTTTGATCGAACTGTGGTAACAATCGAAAGATTTTAACCTATCATTCAATATAACCAAGAAATTGTTTTTTCACTCTTTAAGGTGAAAGCAAAAAAAAGCACAATAAGTCCCATGAATTTTTTCAATGTTCCTATCGGACCAGCATGTAGAAAATCAACGAAAAATTCTCTGCGGTTTCAAAAAATTCCACACTATTCAAAACAGATTTTTGTTTTAAACCCGTGCTCTTGGGACGTGCTAGAGCAGCATCTTCGTTATACATTTCTTTTGTTCTCACATGTGATTCTGATGTTTCCTATTGAATTTGCAATTTACAAGTTTTGCAAAATCGACAAGAGCAGTAGGCATCAAAATCCTCCTGAAATCCGAGAATTTGATTCATGCCCAAATTATCTCCTAGAACCAATCCCAGTGCAAAATAGATATGTATTGGAACTAGCTCAGTGTTAATAATGATGCCTTCAGCTTGCAGAAAATGGATTTCTTCTATCACTGTTTGAAATGCATTTTGATTGGAAAATCCAACTCTGTCTTTCGAATGAAACAGAGCAGCAACAAATATGTTTCCTAATAGATACTGTACTTGAGGAGGGAAATCATTTTGGATTTTGTTCCTTCATAAATTTTCTTGTACAAAATTTTTCAGAACATTGTTTTCTTTTTTCAGTTCATCCACATACTTTTTGACACTCAAAAATACAATTGGGAAATTGAAATTTTTTTTCAAAGCATGCCTCATTGAAATAAATTTTGCTGTTACACTTGTTAATGATTTAGTCATTTGCTCTTTAAAAAAAATATCGTCAGTCCGAGGACCCAGTACGTAATTTACAGATTCAATTGAATGACCATTCTCTTTCGAAGTTTTTAAGTACATATACTCACTAGATAATTCAGAAAAAGGGACAACTAACAAATCCAGTGTTTCATCAACAAAGAGAAAATCCTCAGTATCCCTGTTTTCTATACAGTCTTTCCTAATTACAGGTTTTAAGACATGAAGCATTTCCATAAAAGTATTACTTTTTATCATTTCTAAAATATGACTGCGAGGCATTTTGTGATTTGCAAATAATTTAGCAGCAAACTGTACAACAATGACGTCTAATAAGTTTGGAATATCTGTTGGCGGTTGGTCCCCTGAGTTCTTAATATTTTCTTGTTCTGAGTAACGTAAATATGCATTTCCATTTTCAAAATAGTTTGCTTTGTCTTTTTCTTCTGTACAAGGTTCTGAAGTACTTGCAGATTGAAAATTATATACGGTTTTTTTAAATTTTCGGGCAATTATGCTTGAGCAGAAGGAGTTGCTTAAATCCAAACCAATTTAAGAACGATAAAAAGCAGTTCCCACCCTCAATACATGTAAACTCATTTACCTCTTTGTGTATTAGGTGAGCGATTTTAAAATGCGTATGCAAACTTTTTACTGAAGTTAAGTATATATTGCATTTAAAACAAATTGGCATTGCGAGTGATACAATATTTCACTTTTCGTTATAAGAAATAGTGGTTTATACTTGCAAAGCATTAATGAGATGCTTCAATTCTGGGTACGTTGCGATAGCCACGGCCTGCTCATCGTTGGGCTCGTCTAATCCGAATAATGCCCTTTCCAACACTACTCAAAGCCTTGCACTTTAAATTTAGTAACTAGTGTACAAAGTGTGATAGGCGTAAAAGGCTACCGCCACGGCCTCTTTCGTCGACTCCAAAAGCAAAGGTACACCGTTGATTACGAAGTCACTTGCCGTGATGTTATTGATATTTTGTCCAATAACCATGGGATACGGTTGCAATGGTAAATTTTTTGACTGGTTACGGTCCTTCAGAAATTCATTCATCTTGGTAAAGTCGGCAATTCCCTGTAAATATTACATTTTTAGATTTTTTTACATACAGCATCATTAGATTTTTTCACACACAGCATTTGATATTTTTTAAAAAATCTTCAAATGGAGCAGAGAACCGTCCAACACTTCAATTCAAGCAGCTTTCCACGGTTTTCCTTTTAGGACCTTAACTGGTACAGAGACGAACAATTTTGCAAATGAATGCAAGACTTGGGCATCCGAAGCAGAATCTGGTACAATAAAACAGAAGTTTATAATACTAACTTACAATGATTTATTCATTTTATTCAGAGTTTCATTTATTTATTACCTGGAAGCTCAATACCAGTAATGTCAAACTCTGTTGTCAGTTTGTCAACAAAAATCTCCCAATGAGAAAATATTTTGTCATGCACATTTGGATGCAATGCTTTGAAATTGATTTCGAACTGAAAATGCAATATTTTATAATAAAATAAGAACTTCTGATGTATAAACTTGTCAATTAGATAATATCGTCCTATTCTTTTCATATATTCACCAGCTCATGTACCCTTGGCTGTTTCAATGCAGGATAAAAGTCCATGTATTTCTACGTGTAAATCTCGTCTTCAATATTATTCCGCAATGTGTCTTGTCGCTCCGAAACAGTCTTCTCCCAATTTTCTTTCACTATTTTCCACGGCTGAATGTTGTTCTTCAAAAATCCAAGTCTGTCCGCAATTTCGAGTGGAAAGGACAACAAATGAAAAGCAAGTAAGAAAACAAGAAGCGAAACAAAAAGCAATATAAGCAACTGAAAAAAATCAGAACGAATGCTTTCAGACGATTTGGTTGAATTTTGGGAAGAAAGTAAAATTCATGGATGCGTAAATTAATTTTGAAACTAGTTCATAAATGGGTAAAAAAGCATACGATTTTTCACATTTTCTCACAATCTGTTCCAAACTCATAGAAAATAATAACATGAGCCAACGTGTTCCTCAGGTTGTTGTCAAACTTTTTATTTGTTTCGTAAATCTCCACTACAGCGATTCCATCGATCGATTGGGAGGCTGTCCAATGGATGATCTGAAGTATTTGCAGTGATATTATGATAAAGTATATAATTAAATGGAATGGAAAGGAAACTCTGAGATGTATAAAATGATGACCCAGTGGCAATTAAATAATAAAATGATATAGAATATATTGAAAAAAAAACATATAAACTTTAAACACGAACATTTTCATCTGAAATTGGCTCATTTGTTCGCTATCTTTTCCGTTGCGGGAATTTGGAACTCCCGATTCTTGTTATAGGTCAGTTGCTTCCATATGGTCCAATTGTAAAGGAACCGTAACTTCAGAGAGAATTACCCCGCTTTGCTCTCCATCAATATTTTCTTGATGCTGTGCTCAGTATTTATTGCCCATAAAAAGAAGAGTACTCGTAGGTCTGTTTAACACTGAAAAACTGTTTTCCTGAAAATATTAAGGCAAAACAAATTACATGATGAAGAAATTGAATAAATCGTGTGAGGTTCAGGAGAGATTTAATGATACGCATCTCCGTAAAATCGTGAGAAAAATTTAAAAGAGTCTTCAAGAACTTCAAAAACCAGGCAAAAAAATTAAAACAAACGTTTTCCACAAAACAGTAAAGAATTCTTCACTCTTATTTATTTATTTGGGAAATGTAATGACTGAACTAGGCAATGTCAAATTTGTTTCGTTAAGTCATCACGGTTCCCAAATATTTAGAATTATAAACAGGGACGAAATATCCATAATAAAATTCACTTTTTGGGAGAAATATACACAACACATCCGAGAGAAAAATATCTTGAACGGATTCGATCAAAGTTAAGCGGTGACCGATTGAAGGAACAATTTTCTCGAGATAATTTTCAATTTCTATGAGAAATCACAACTGCTCGTATGTCACGTGATTCTCTCAAAAATATTATATTCATGTATAATCAATGACACTTTTTCATCAAATACTCATTTTGAACTCTTTCTACTTTTGTTCATCAATTTTTTTAAACAGGTCCAAAGACGACCAATTTTTAACTAAAATCATAAACGAAAATAACTTTTCTTATATTGTATTGTTTTTTCAAATATGTAAAGTGAGTTTATAACCTGTTAAATTCGAGTTCAGGGAAAATGTACATGTATACATATGCGAATCTAACCTCAATGTTACATTCTTAACCAAGTCAAGTCAAGATTATTTAAAAGCAATAAAAACATCAAAAAATATATAAGTGTTAGTGATTTACATTCAACATGATTATCAGCAATGAAATTTCAAAGAAATATCAAGATTCTGTAACTATTTTGGAGCTAGAAATTCAAGCATCACATTTACTTACTTTCAAATGTTTGCAAATATTTGGACAAGCCAATATTGGCCAAAAAGTCAAGTAGCTTCTCTATTATTTTTTCACTTCATATACACAATTTTAGTGAACTTCGAATCACTTTTTCCACTAAAGTGAGTCTGTACGTTTCATACGATGCGTCACGCCACATATAACTAAAATGGCGATTGTTAGACGAAGGCCAATGCAACATGGCGATATAGTTGTCCTTTCTATAGCTTCAGGTACAATAACCAAAGTTTGGGTGTGAGACCCAAAGCTATTTATTACCATTCGTTTCAGCAAATACAACTTAATATAAATGAATACGATACCGTTCAAACTTTAGACACAATATCCAAAGTTTGGATGTTACATCCAAATACACAGCACCATTCGCTTTGGTAAAAGCAACTTAACGTAAATGATATTCGATCATTTTTCGAAACACAACACAAAAGACATATTTATTTCATAACTCAGTATGATTGACCCAAAGTACTATCGTCACCACGATAAAATCACTGTAAATCACTGTAAATCACTGTAAATCACTGTAAATAATCTAAATATTCTCACAAAGGGAAGGCCACATCTGCGACATTGACTTTATGATGAGACTATCATGAATCGATATTACGTCAAAAATATTTAGAAACGTGTCCCGGCTTCTTCGTGAGTGGCCCCTTGTTTAGGAATTCTAAGCGTTTGAAAATCACGGTCGCTGTGACAATGTGTCCGGAACCGGCTTCAGAAAAGCAGAATAAATACGTAAACTCATTTTTCCGAATTTAACCGCAGATGTCTCTTTTTACGCTATAAAATTCAATACGTTGCTTCTGATGTGTATAACATTTCTGCATGATATTTATTCTCCAATAATTTAGCTATAAAAAAAAATTGATCGTCAGGGGAGCATCAAAAAATTATTATTTGACATCTTTATATTCCGAAAAATAAAGAAAAATATTGAGGAGAAATGTCGACAGAAAGATTTGAACCAACGGCAGCGTGATCGCTAGACAGGGCCTTTTACCCTTTACGACTTGGTGGATCTTTGGCAGCCGAAGCAACCGTGATCTTCAAACGCTCATAATTCCTGAACAAGGGCCCACTTACAAAGTAGCCAGGACGCGTTCCTAATTATTTTTGATGTACCATCGATTAATGATAGTCTCATTATGAAGTCAGTGTCGCAGAGGAGGCCTTCCCCTTGGCAGACTCAGTAACGTTTCTGAGAATTTCTCTACAAATACACAGGTGCCACTTTTTCAAAATCCAAGTAGCCCTCATAAATTTTCTGAAGGTTCATAAACTTGTTTTCGTAAATATAATCAGAATTTTCATGAATAGCAAGGAATTACAGGGGTTGCCTTGAAAGAGGAAGCACCACTCGGCATCCAGGTAGAAACGATTCTTTTGTAGTAAGGTTGCAGTGCAGCGGCTAGATGTAAGAACTTCAAAACTGAAATTTTCTTCAATTTCCCAATTAGAGATTAAAAAGTTGTGAAATCAAAATCAACGGATTTTCACGATAACAAATTTCTAAAATTTGCGTTGAAAAATAAAAAATGTATCATATTTTGTGGGTATAGTGTAAACTGTACGTGATATGTTAAAACAGATAGCATTTTTAGATTTACTATCACAGGAGTACTGTATATAAATACAAAGATATAGGTTGTCACATATAAATATATGCATGTGAAGAAATAAATAATTATTTTCAAAGTGTCAAAAGAGATTAGTTTCATGATGGCGAGACCTAACATATTTTAAGTGACTGTAGTGCTTCGGTATCCTCAAGGTTCGACTGCCATAAGTTAAGTCGTACAGAAGAATCCAAATATCTCAAACTATCGGTAGGGAGGAAATCATTCAAATCGAGCCTGCAAATAGTCTTAAATAGGCCCGACTTTTTTCCAGAGTACTCAGATATTTTCTTTTAGTAGGGGAACAAAGGTTTATAGTTTTAAAACTGAAATCATACTGTCCATGAGTCAACTGTGCTTATTTACTTGTTTTATTTGGTTCTGAAGTACTTTTTGGAGATGTCGATAGTTGATCAAGTTATCAACTTCTCACGAAGTAATGATATTTGAAGTTTCTTTTTAATTTCCTCTCAATGATGAAAGGAAAATGAACTAATTGGAAGGAATCAGGAACTTGCGTTGTGAATACAGTTAATTAATATCATGTATTGACACTGGATATGTTTCATACGGCCCTGATTATTTGCGATACAGAAATTCTTGAAAGAGCCTCACGGCTATAGCAGGCCATACCCGAAACCCTTCACTAATCCAGAGCTAAAAGTATATTAATATCATACCAAATACTTTATAGCATCAGATATGTTGTTATATCATGCATCTCCCAACATTGATCTAGAAGATTCCAGATGCACCAGCATGCACTAACAAGTTAATACTAAGAAGTGCCCTTTCTTTTAACTCATATATACACGAGTCGCGCAGTTAAAAAATATTAATTAACGCAAAGATAAGTTTTCCTCTACTTTGGGATAATGAGGACCGCTTATACACTTGTCTTCACGTCGGTGATCATCCTTAATTCTATTGCTAAATATAATAATATATTTATAATATTACGTACTGAAATTATAAAATAACTCCTGTGGCGTATGACATGTGTGTGCATGAAAACTTTAATGTGTAGTGTCCATATGGGTGAATAATTTTAACAAATTTCAGAACTTTCGGAATCAGAAAGTACTTGAAGTTCAAATGGAAGTGTGAATCTGTCCACGTCAGTCTGAATTCTCATTAGATAAAAAGTTAAATCCTAAAAGTTTCCGTATGAGTATAAAGCTTTGTACGAATCCGAACTGACTCCTTATCGGTACGAAATTTGTACAAATCACTTATATTTTCTGTGATCAAGCGTCCGACTGGGACATTATGTTATAGGAAATTGTTATTAACAACAAAATTTTTGTGTATTTGATAGTACTTCAACTGTAGGAATGCCTTTGAAGGCACATGAATTCCGTTCTGGTTATAAAAATCAATCTAGCTAAGAAAAAAGCTCAACAATCAGAAACTTTTGTATGAAAAAAATAGTTGTCAACTTATTTTAACTTTTGTTACTAACCTTTTTTATGTTGTATGAACGAAGTTGCAGTATTCTGACGGATACTGAGCTTGTTTTAGCTTTTTTTCTTAAGATGAAAAGTTTAGGCTGCTCAAATGGCCAGTTTTGTCAATTATTTATTTATTTATTTTAACACTCAAAAATAAATCAAAACGTCAGAAAATAACAAATTTTTTGAAAATTTGCCGCTGATCATTCCTGAAAAAAATCAAATCGGTTAAAAAATGCGGACTGTGACTGATGATGAACAGTAAATTCCATATTTGTACAAGTGTGTCCCTTTCATGCCCTACCAGGCCTAGGTCTGGCAATTTCTGCGCGAAAAGGTTATTCTACTCGCACCATGGTGCGAGTGAGTCCGCTGTAGTGCCCAGTAAAATCAATAAACAAATTTTAATATAAATCTCTTGGATAATGACTTAAATACAAAATATTTTACTCAAATTTCACAACAAAATGTTTTCTTTGTAGGAGATCAATTCAAATTTTTTCTATCTTCTATTTAAATACCCACATATACAATATACGTATGTGACTGCCCGCAAAGCAAGGGACCTAACGTCCAAAGAATCGATTTCTAGTTCTTTTCCACCAATCTATACTTTTTTATTTGCTCTTTCATGATGAAAGAATAATATTTTTTTATCTGCAAAATTCAAATTGTTATCAAACTGCAAAGTGAGGCCCTCTTATGGAGTTTCTGTGCTGGACCGCCTTTTCAATCGCTTCTTCTGTGAAATGTAGCTTTCAGGCGTTAGGTTCTTTTCTTCGCTGACGGTCACATGTAGACAATAATATTGAAAATTTCTCAAACAAAAAAATGCCAATGAAGTGGATTTGGCTGGATCAGTTCTGTCAGGTCGCCTAAATTTTGGATTTCACAGGCCTTCATTCAGATTTCTTCCACGCATATCTCGGCCGCCACTGCGCTGATTAAGAACAAGAGCGACATAAGTAGGCTCACAAAACGAACAATTTCATATCGATTCGAGAAATCGCATTTCCTTCGGAATTTTAAGTGGAGAAATATTGCGAGGAAATCTCGTTCTTATTCTCCCTCCTTGGAAGAACAAGTTGAAACAAGTAGGACTAAAGGTCTACTTGGTTTAAGTTGGTTACTATCCCGTGAATATCAAATTAGACCAATTAGGTAGGATTTCATTTCTAGCTTGACTCAACTTTGAAATGCTAGTAGATGACAAATTGGTTCCTACTTGGCATCAGTAACATGGTCCCGATCGTGGTCTGCTTGTCTGAGCAATTTCCTCTCTCGGCGTCTTCGACCCCTCACCACCGAATGCGAGCTGATAGACAGTCTAGAGACAAAAGAAAGCGAGGGAAAATAAATCGAGATTTCATACCTGTTATTTAAATGTTATGTAATATAACAAACATATATAACAGTGAAAAGTAGCTGTTATAGAACAGTTATATAACAGTAACATATTATTTACGTAACAGTAACACGACAGCTGTTACAGAACAGTTAGCACTCATAGTTCTGGAACGTTCAAGTACGTTCAAGTACGTTTTCTGTTTTATTTCCAGAAATTAAAAAGAAATATTGAACTTGGATCCGAATCTGTATGTCGATATAAAAAGGCCCTTATGGTTGATATGGAGTTGGACATAGAGACATATTGCTGGATGAATTTCCAACATTTCAAGCCCAAGGCGAATCAGCGCCATAAGCGCACGTATATTATTTTTCTTCGACCATGAAATATAACCTTTTTTCGCTTGTGCTCGAGACGTGAGTGTATAGTGTCGATAAATTCAGCGTAGATCCTCTTGTCATCCCCCACTAAAAACCAAAAATGATCATTTTGATCTTGATTCAGTGAAACGAATATCTCCTAAACTAGAGCCGGCCATAAGGACCCCTTCTCAATGGGCATACACAAATAAGTTACACTAATGGAAAATTCTACGATAAGCCAATAGAAGTTGAACTTTAAAGCCTAAGATGGTAACATTCATGGAGAATCCACGTAGATGGTAGAAGAAAGTAGATGCAATTATGTTATTAAATGATTACATAAGTTGTATTTAGATATTTCCAGGTATTTTATTTTTTGTTAATATATATTTCTAAACCAGTTTCGAGGACCAAAATTTTCGAAATGAATCCCAGACATACGTACAGGATTGTGTTTAGGAATCCCGTGTTCAGAAATTGTAGTTTCAAAACTTAAATCCACGATGGACATTTCTGACATTTAACTCATTTTTTCTGTGTATTGAAGTTTTATATTTTTTGAGCAATTGTGAATTGCGAAAATTTGTCAACTTCCCAATATTTAAGATAACTATCTGCTTTATAATATTGCATGCCTGCATTTAATCATTCTAATTAATATATATTTTAGTTATTAAAATTGTTCCATTTCTATTTTTTGTTACAGAATTAACTGTACAGTTTGAATCTTTACCAAATGGCGAACATACATATTACGATTCTTTTTATGGCGGACCTTATATTCCAGAAATACTATATTTGCCTGCCAGGTTTTCTCCACAGAGACCTTCTCCTGCCAGGCCTCTTACTCTTGCCAGGCGTGTTTCTATTAGACAGTATGAAGACAGACGGCCTGGAATAGTACTGCCATACTTTTTTCCTAAAAATGTTGATGCTTATATAACACACAGTAATCAAAATTATCATAAAATAAAACCTGACGAAGAATATCGTGTTCTAACGAACTCCAAGGGTGAAGTCGTCGGAGTATTCGAGGGTAATATTCTTCGTGAAATGTACAAGAGGCCCATTAAATACCGGGTTGTAATGGACAAAGAATCTGGAAAGATGATACGAATGTACCCAATGCATGTAGCGCGATACGGTGGAATCGTGAATTTTCATATATAGGAACATCGACCCTCACAATATCAATTATATTTTCAAAAAAAGTAAAAGGTACAATAATGTTCATGCAACAAAGTCGGATGAAAGAATTACAAGTAAATGACTGTCAAATTATACAGTGAATGTATTATGATTCTTGAAGCTTGAATATTTCGTTCATGCCCCAGTCAGTATTTTCAGCAGCAAATGGAAAAAAATTGCATTTCATTCTCGCTCAAGGCGAAGTGTATATGCTGACGGTAGAAAAAGCACACTTCAGGCATACCGAAAGGGCTGCTAGGCATTTTAGCGT